>VWZN01019103.1:399470-433096 GCA_013396955.1 Regulus satrapa
GCAGGGACGGGGAGGCCGCGGCCGGGGGGTGCCCCTGTGCGCAACAGGCGGGAGCGGGGCGGGCGCGTCCTCACCTACGCCGTACTTCTCCTCCCTTTTGGTGGGCACACAGCGGGTCATGGCGCCGGGAGCCGCCGGGATGCCAGAGCCCCGCTCCCTNCTTCCCCCAGACAAACGCTCACCGATGCCAATAAAGTTTGGCGAGCCGCAACCCCGACATGAAACCTTTTGCCCCGAACGAAACACCTTTAAACTCCTGAGGGGCCCTCTCGGCACAGCCCTGCCCGAACCTCGGCGGGGTTCGCTCCCAGCGGGGATTTCTGAGCCACCAGCCGGGAACAATCCCCCTCTGTTCCGTGGGGACGGAAGGAGCGGAGTAGGAAATGGATCCCGTGCTCATCTGTATGAGCATCACACTCGGCAGAGGCGAGAGCCCCGCTCCCCACAGCGACAGCGGGAGAGCTCCCGCAGGAGAAAGAGCCCGGGCTGGGAACAGCTCGGAGCTCCCTCAGCCCGCGCAGCGCTCGGGCAGCGGAGCGCACGGAGAGAGGGAGAACTTCTCCCAGCGGGGCACGGCGCTCCCGGCCAACTCCTCAAGTTCCTGGGAGCCAGGAGGAGCCGGGCGGGGGAGGCAGGAACCGCAGAAAACTCGGGGGGACCGGGGAACACCGCGCTCCATCCCGGCCGCGGAGCGGGGAGCCGGGCAGGGACGGGGAGGCCGCGGCCGGGGGGTGCCCCTGTGCGCAACAGGCGGGAGCGGGGCGGGCGCGTCCTCACCTACGNCCTCCCCGGAGATGCGGCTTCAAAATAAAGTTTATTTTTGGGGGGGTTTTATTGCGAATGTCGAACGGTTGGAGTGAGACGCGCGTTTGGAGGTTGCCCTGCGGCAGCTGGACAAGCCCGAGGAGCGGGGCTGTAAAACATCTCGGGTTTAAACAAGGCCGGGTGCGGGTGTTGCAGCTGGGTCGGGAAGACCCGCGGTACCCAGCCGGGCTGGGGGTGAGCTGATGGAGCGGCACGGGGAGAAGGGCTTGGGTGCTCAGAGCACGGCCCGGCGACCTGGGGAAAAAACCTCGAGTCCTGGAGCGATCCCACCCCGTGGGCAGTATGAAAGAAAGTGGGGAATTCTGTCCTTCAGCCCTGCTCGGGTGAGAGCCCATCCACCTCCAGCCCTGGGATCAGCGTGAGAAGGACGTGGAGCTGCTGGAGCAAGTCCAGAGGAGACCATGGATACACCCCAAAGGCTGGAGCCCCTCTAGAGCCAGGCTGGGAGAGCTGGGGGGCTCAGCTGGAGAGGAGAAGCTCCAGGGAGAGCTCAGAGCCCCTGGCAGGGCCTGAAGGGGCTCCAGGAGAGCTGGAGAGGGACTGGGGACAAGAACACAGGGAATGGCTTTAATCTCAAAGTGGGTAGATTTAGATGGGATTTTTGGCAGGAATTGTTCCTGTGAGGATGGGCAGGCCCTGGCACAGGGTGCCCAGAGCAGCTCTGGATCCCTGGCAGTGCTGAAGGCCAGGCTGGACTCTTGAACTTAAGAGTATGAAGATTATAAACCTCATGATTTCTAGACCTCAGTCAAAAATCTTCTCCAAATCTAGCATCCCCTGGCTAAGCAAGTGTGGAATAAATTATTACGGAAGAACAAGCAAGGGAAGTGAACTTCCTGCTCCCAATCCCTGTAGTCTTGGAGACATCGAGGACCATGATTTTAAAAAACTTTTTTTTTTAACAGTCTTTGGGAAACAGAAAATAAAGTGTGTAAAAGTCAAGAAGCAGCAGAGGGTAACATTTAAAAAGGAATAAAGAGAAGTGAAATGACTGACTGGCTGTCATTTGGTAGGATTAGTCCTCTGCCAAAGGGGAAGCCCTGTGGCACAAATTTAAGGATTAAAATTGATCCAGGGTTGCATCTGTCTTCTCCTTATTTTCTTGTGTTGTGTGGACGGCAAAGGACCAGTTTCTGCGGCAGCATTTTTGCTGTCAAGGTTTGAGATCAAGTACTCAGACCCCTGAATGAATCTGCTCCTCTTTCCCCGTACCCTCCCTTTGCCCACCCTTGGGATGAACTTCCCAGAAGATCACCAGCATGTCCAAACTCATCTCAATTTTACTGCAGCTGTCCTGCAGAATCCCCGGGGTTGTGGTGGAGCCAGCTCCTGCACCTCGGTTCATCCTGCCCAGGGGTGAGGGCATCCAGAGGTTTTCTGAGTCATGGCTTGTGCTCGTTATCCTGCACTGGTGGATCGATGATTTAGAGCCTTCCCAAAAACAACTTCCAAGGGAGCGCTTTGATTTCACACCTCTATTTTCATAAGGGAAATCAAAGTGAATCGACTGAAGTTCTGGATGTGCTCACTCTGTGCCTGTAGTCGCCTTTGGTTTTCCACACCAGAGAAAGTGAAAAGCAATAATATTTATTTCCAGCTATGAGTGTTACACCCTTTTATACAGCTGGTGCCTTTTTTCTTGTGGTGCTCCTAAATATATGCAGCAAAACTGCCAGAGCTGCTCAGGCCTCAAGTGCTTTAGGGTTTTTGAGGCTATCACTGGAACAATCTGTAAATCTGGAAGCTGATGGACTTTTCATTTATATCACTGATAACCAGGAATCACTTTTGTGGAACCATGGGGACTTTGCAGGTCCGGGGTGTGAGCAGGGGACACAAAGCAGGATGCTGATGTTAATTTAAACCTGTAATTGGTTAATAAATTAGTTATTGCTGCAATCTGTCCTTTCTGGGCCTCAAGGTTCAAAGCTGAAAGGTGTTTGTTTCTGTTTTGAGGGAGGCCAAGGGAGCACTCGTGTTTCCCTTCATGAGAAATGTGCTGCTGCCAAGCCTTCTTCAGGTGTCAACCAAGAGTCAAATTAAATTCTCCCCAAAAATGGCTCTCTTTAGTCCCAGCTTACCTCTATATCTGCACTAAATGGGAATTATATGGCCACCGAAGATCATGTACAAGCCTAAGGCAGGAAGCACCAGGCTCAATAAAATGAAAGTTAAAGAATTACTTACAACTTCTACATATTAAACCCACCGTGCAATAGCACAATTTGTGTTGATGTCAGTGAAAAAGAAGAGGTTTGTCCTGATGTCTGATCGTGATCTGTAACAAATATAACACAGCTGATCCCGTGACCACCATAAAGCCTTACTGCTACTGATGAGGGTCTATATTCATTTTATTGCTTTCCACATTCTCATTTTAATGAAAACGTGCTACAAGTGGAGCTAATGCTATTAAAATTTTGATAGCCAGTAAAAAGTCCTTCTAATTCACAATGCATAAATATCCCAATGCTGGGGTTTTACAGCTAGGAAAAAACGGTAATTTTTGGACTGTGATATGGAGAAAATAGAAGGTTTTTATTTTTTCTCCAGCAGACGTAATATAAACTGTCCTGAAAAAAGCATTTTTCATTAAACTGTAAAATGTTCAAGCTGACATATTTTACTTGCTTAGGCATAATACATTTCTTTGCACTGTGCATGTGTGTTTTTAATTTATTAAGAGGAAACTGAAAAATGCTTCTTTTCATAAAACCTGAAAGTTTTATCACATCCTTATGTCAGCTCTTGGTGTTCTCATCTGATTTTTTTCAGGCATCACACAGAGTTGGAGACACTTCTCTTGGAGCAAAGGAACATTCCTTTTCTTTCCTTAATTCCAAGAAATCCAAATGCAGTATTTGGCCATGAATGATATTTGAAATTCTTGTCACAGCATCTTTTCAAAAGGATGAATGGAAACAGAGCTGCTGCCCTGCTTGAGACAGATTTGCAATAAAAAAGAGGTATTCCGTAAATGTACAGATATGATCAAGATTTGTTTCATGGTTATTGCAGATGACTACACCAGGGGAATTTTTGTTCCACCTCAGTTAAATATCACAGTTTGTTGTAGTAATTTCTTGTCATTGACAGGCCTTGTAGGTAAATTCAGCATTTTCAGACAAAACACATAAGTAATTCTTGTACACCCACAGTGCAAATTATTCTTGGAAATATTCCTCCCAGGAGGAGATGGGTGGACTTATAAAAAAAAATAACATAATCACTTTTTGGCTTTTCTGTTTGCACTAAAGATATTCTGTTGGAGATGTTATGGCTTCCATTCCAGCTGCTGATCATCTGTTTTTGCTGTCATTTCCATGAGGGGTGAACGACCTCTGTGCCTGTGCCTGGCTGCATGTTCCATGTTTGGGTGCACACAAAATAAGAGGTTTTTACACCCGGCAGGAAGAGGCTTCCAATAAACTCTCTGGTTTACAAGGTATTGCAATGCGTCGGAATGGAAATAAAATTAAATGTATGAGTTTGTGTTACAAAAATGACTTTGACCTTGGCTTTGCAGATAGCTGATATATGTCTGATTTACCTGGGGGTCTCTTGCAGGTGGAAGTGGACCACTTTCAGACAGAATTAAGAAGCCAAAACTGCATTGCGATTCCTGTTGGCTCCTCTCAGCCAAGACGTGGCATTTACAAACCTGGACAAAGCTTGACAAGAGCTGGAGGGAAGTTCTGTGATTTTGAAGGGTGCTCAGTATTCTTTCCTCTTCCTCTCAGAAGCATTCTGATTCTCTCTGGGTGTGTCTGCAGCTTTTCTTCCTTCAGGATGACATCTGGGATGCCCAACATGCTGCACGCGGGGCTTCATTTGCCAGCAGAAGTGTTCAAAGGCAACATTGGGATTTATTTAGCTCCTAGGATGTGCATTGCAGTCATTGCACTGGCTCAGGGTCTTTGAGAAGGGTTAAAGAGAGCATCCCTCCTTCCATCCTGCTGCCTCCCTCAGCAGTTTCTGTCTCCTTGCATTTGAATTTTTATATTCAGAGATTATGGGGCTATTAGGGATTTAGAGGGTGATTAATTATTTCTTTCAGAGAGAAGCCCAGAAAGGAGCTGAAGATACTGATTTATTAAGTAATATTATTTTATTAAGGTGTTTATGTTTTAGCCTAAAAAATGGGGCTTGGCTGTCCATAATGAAAGGGATTGTTTCCTAAATTATGTTCCTTCAGACTGTGCTGCTGAAAGTGATAGAATGACCAAGGAATCTCCAGAGGACGTTTAGATGCAAATGTGTGAACATCTCCCAGGTACTCTTCACAAATGCACAGGGCTTCCCAAAGAGATGTGATTCTGGAAGGATGGGATTATTATGGATACAGCTCAGTTTATACCCTGGTGTTTCATCCCGTGCTCTGTAATAAAGAGTGGCTTACGATGCCACAATAACTGGAAGCAGCTTCATGTCTACGAAAGGGGGAAATCAGATTTCTGAGCGTGCCAGAGCGTGAGGTGTGACATTCTTCAGGGAGGATGCGCCGTGAGACTGTGTGGTGGGTCAGTGCTGTCACAGTGTGCTCTGAACAAACACCATCTGCATAAAGAGCAGATCTTTGTCAGACCCCTCCCAGGCATCACCTTAAGGACATTTTATGTGATCTCTCGGACATTGGCTCAAGAGCTCTTTCCCTACAGGTTTTTTTTTTTACCTCTCACCCCTTCCCAGGATGTTCATCCCTGCAGGACTGAGGCAGCTGAAATCCCCTTGCAGCTGCTGGTTTCTCCAACTCTCTGCAGGCAGTTTCACCAAATCTAAATAAACTTTTTTATTCCCAGCTGAAGTAAATACAAACAGGAGGAAGATATCCTCACTCACATGAGTATTGTGTTGTTAACTCCAAAGCCATACAAAAGTTAATTTTCTAGCAGTTCCTTGCACAAACTGGGCTTTAATTCTTATCAACAGCAACAGATTCAGGAATATCTTTGCAAATTTTGCAGTCAAATCCAAAGCAGTTCAGGGAAAGGGTTGTATAAATTAATCTAAAATACAAGTCAGCTTAAGAGTTCACTGTTGTGGCAACCTGTTCCTCTTTGCAGCACCTGTGAATAACCAGCAGTACAAGGGTTTATGTGGTTGTGGGTTTTTTTCTGTTGGTGTTTACTGGTGCAATTTTCATATATTTGATATCTACGCTCAAAGTGAGAGTATGAACTCAATTTACAAAACTCTCTGACAAATTCAAATATAACTGGCAACACAAAAAGCTGGATGTAACAAGTCGGGGATGAATCATTCCCGGAAAGTCAATAAAGTTTAACTATCTCAACTCCAGCAGATCTGTGATTTTAAACCTGTGTTCAAGCTCACGGTAAAAATTAAAAGCATTTTCCAAATATGTTTTCTGAGACTATCTTCTGGTAAAGCTGTTACTTATTAGAAGCCAAATAATGATTACACAGAAGAGTGCAGGCTGGAGTTGCAAACATCCATTATTTCTGGTAATAAGGCTCCGCACTCATGTTGCACTTAACATTTTGAAAGCACTGAACAAATATTAACTCTCTCTTGTGATCCAGGGAGGTTTCAGGATCTCCATTTGCAAGGGGGAGGCAGCTGAGCGAAGGCCAGCTTTTTAAAATGTGACAGGCATTCAGAAATTGAGAAATTCAGAATGCCAGGCCACTTCTGTCACCTCCCAATGATGTGATTTTCCTGAGGCCAAAAGTGGCACGTTAGCTGGGGCAGGGTTAGATTGGATGATTTCCTTGGCCTGCAGACAATGTTCCCTCTCATCCTTTGATGAACGATACGAGATGACAATGAGAAATGACAGAGAGGGAACACGATGTACTAGCACCTGTTAAAAGGTTTGAAAAACTGGTTACTGGAATATGGAGTGTTTGAAGCAACGGGGAAAATGAGTTTGTGGGAGCAAAGAACCAGGCGGGATTCACAGAAACGGCCTCCACGTATAAAATGTTAATTTCTGAAGGGGGAAAAAAAAAATCCCATCAACTCTCAACCCAGATTTTATCCATCTGAGCCCTTGGAAGACCAAGTTAGGAAGGAACAGGAGGATGCCCAGGAGGCTGCATGTTGTGCAAGGAGCTGGCATGGCTTTTGATAACGGATTGATTCAAAGCAGCAGCAAATCCTGCCCAGGGAATTGTGCAGCACTGATGGGGTCTGGGGGCTCTCCAAAACTGTTTTTCTACGTGGATTTCTCACTGCAAATTCTGGTAGGCTTTCCTAGCAAGCAGGATTGGTTTCCTGAAGAGTATTTTAAAAGACTTTAAGGCTGTGCCTTAGGACAAAGCCTTGGCTCTGCTCTGCCTTGGATGGAGCCACTCTCTGGGGAGATGATGGGGTGGTAACTCCACACCTCCCAGCTGGGTTGCCAGGTCCAGTTCCTTCTGGAAAATCCCAAATAATTGTGTTTAACCTTGGAGCTCACAAATGACTGAAGTAGCTCAAACTGGCTTCTCAAAAATGAGGTGCGGTCTTCACCTGGGGACGAAGAGCAAGACAAGAACTCAGCCACTCGTTTGATCTTCTGTAAATCCTTCCCTGGGAGGGTGGGCAGGCCCTGGCACAGGGTGCCCAGAGCAGCTGTGGCTGCCCCTGGATCCCTGGCAGTGCCCAAGGCCAGGCTGGATGGGGTTTGGAGCCCCTGGGACAGCGGGAGATGTCCCTGCCATGGCAGCAGATGGAACCCGATGAGCTTTAAGCTCCCTCCAGCCCAAACCATCCTATGTTTCTGTGAAACCAGGTGCATTTTTCTTCCCCTCATGTAAGAGCCAGGATTCCTGGAAAGTGAAGAAGGTATTTGCTGTGCTTTGCATGAGGCTCAGTTTTCCACGTGGAGCACGGAGCTGTTTGGAGTTGGCTGCCAAACATGAAACAGCGCCTCGTTCCTCCTTGGATGAAAGACAGGAGCTGATCTAATACTCAGTGCCTTCCTTTTGTCTGGCTTAGGAAAACATCTCAAAATTCTCTCCTGTCATGTTGGAAAAATGTCACATTTTTATTTCCAGCAGGCTCTTGCACGGAGATGAGTCAAAGGCAATAAAGCTGATATCCGTATTCCTGAGCTTGCTCTGGCTCTGCCCAAACTTCAACTTACAAAGTATTTATGTGGAGTTGTTTGGAAATGGAAAGTTGTGAGTGCTGTTCCTGATTCTGTAATCAAAAGTTGTTTGTGTCAGCCGCAGGAACTACTCACCAATGTGTGTTGACAGTGGTTGAAATGGAAATACAGAAGCCCTTGTCTGAAAATGAGAAAATCTTCCTCCTCATCAGAAGCCTCCACCTGAAAAACAATGATTTACTTGTTTGACAGAGAGAGAAACATTGATAAAATACACCGTGTTCCAGGCCATTTTCAATGTTCATCATCTATCTGTCTCTGAATATGTACTTTTATCTCTAAAATACAGCTATTTCTGCAATAAAAGTATTAATATTCTGGACGGGAATCCAATTTTATCTTTAAGCAGCATTTGCCAGGGATTGTTAAATCATATAATGGAAGCTTTGTCTAGACACATTTCTCAGTGGCCAACTGAATTTATTTTTTTTTTTAACTTTGATTGTTTTTAATGTATTTCTCGGAAGAAAAGGTCCTAATAAATTTGTTTACAACCTTTTCTGGAAACTATGTCCGTTCTATAACGTTCATCTCTGGTAATAGTTTTTCTAACCCAAGCCCCCTGTTCTTGGATTCTGTTCTCCAGGAGAACCCTCAGCTGAAATTCCCTCAGATTGCTATTAAAAAAGTTACTAGCTTTTTTTTTTTTTTTTTTTTTTTTTAATTTTTTGTTCTCCTGTTCTGTTGGCTAAAACTCTANTTGGCAGTGAAACATTATCAAGTGTATTACTTGGAAACGAGCAAAGCTTTCTTTCAGTGACTGCAGGATGTTTCCATGTGGTGATTTTTACTATGAGTTAATAACATAAACTGCCTGGGTGCATTTCACAGTGGAAAATCCAAATTATGGCCATTTTCAAACCTGGGACAGCCTCAGCACCCAGGCAGGGACCAGGACATGGCTTTAGAGTCTCAGCAGTTGTTGTTGGAACAAAGGGCAAGATATTTTTGTGCAGCATTTTTAAAGCTGCTGCCGTTGTCCTCTCGCCCCTGGCCTTGGTCCAAGCTCCCTGCAATCAATGGAAAGGCTCACATTGATTTTGGTGGGATTTAGCTCTGGCCCAGCTCTTTAGTGAACAGGTTTCAGGTTTTAGACCTCTCAATCACAAGCATTAAAGCAAGCCTGACAAAATGTTACTGCTTTCCACAGGGCTGCAGGTGCTGTTCCTGAGGCTCATAATAGCACGTTTTCCTTTGTTTCTCAATGCTCTTTATTAATGGAGTATTATTTTCTTCCACTTGCCAGGTGTGCACCTCAATCACCTCAAAGCCATTTAAAAAAAAAAAAAAATCCAGGATGGTTTTAAAAATCCAAAGTAACTGCATGAAGCTGGATTTTCACCAAAGGCCATGAGTTGGTTTAGGACACCTTTCTTTGGTTTGGGCTGTTGGGTGGTTTTGAGTTAATTTTTGACTCTTCCCCTGTGGCATTATCCTGTTTTAATTCTCTGTAAATTCAGCCTGCTGTCTGAGAACTTCTCTATCAGTCAGAGAAGTGCAACTCGTTCATCGGGTGAATAAAGCAGAAGGGCTCCTTCCAGGATCTGGAGCTTCCTGCCTCCCACACTTTGGGGGATGTTGTGCAGGGACACAAACAACCCCTGGGGGTTCCCAAACCCATCAGAGCCTTTAGAGGGAAAATGTCACTTTACAAGGCTCCAGTCCTCCCAGTATTCCCTGCTGGGGAAGGCAGCAGCTCCAGGAGGGCTCTGGCGTTGCTCTCTCACCCTCTGGGTCCACCTGCTGGGACGATCCCAAGGACATTCTGTGGATGACATCACCTCTGCTTGCAGGAGCGACTGTGGTTTCCATGGCCACACTTCCATCCCTCCATCTCCCTGCCTGCCACCTTCAACACAAAGGAGTCACTTTCCAATTTAGAGAGGTCTGAGCTTGTGCAGCTCAAAGCTGTCACACTTTGATTGTTCTTTAAAAACTCAACTTTTAGCTTGACTGTGGAGCGACAGATATTTCTTCCTTGAACTCTCTGCATTTATAGAGCCCCCTGTCTTTAGATTAGACAAGCAGATACAAGAATTGTCTTGTAAAATTGTAGTTTCCCTTTAATAAGCTACTCTGACAGGCAATTATTCATGCAGTCTGCTCGGTGCTAAATGTTTTTTCATGCTGTGCATCCCTGTCTCTTGATTGCAGGAATGCACTCCTGTGAATTATAATTATGAGTAAATATGAACTGGTGTGCAGGAAATGATTTACTAGGCCTTCCTTGCTACATGCTATTGATTCTCCTCTTCTAACAAATAACATGTATTTTTTTCATTCTGCAGGTTTTTAAATATTTACTGCAAGTTATTTTGACAGAAGTTGGTGAAACTCTGCATAGAGAATCTCTTTGGTGACAAATTGTTTGCTAATGTTTAAATTTCAGGACAAAAATGGCAAGGAGGTGTTAAAGTTTGATGCTGGAATATTAAATATGGTACAGACATAACCATGTGGATCCAATTTACCTTGATAATTATCCCATTTTCAGATACTTTCAGACAAACCAGAAGAAGGAGAAAACCCCTTCTTCTGCCAAGGGAGGCTTGTCATACTTAATAAACCAGATATTCCCTCATGATTAAAAAAAAAGAAGTCTGATCTCACGCTTTATAGAGCTGTGTATATTTGGGGCATAGAGAGTAAAAATCCAAACTATATAAAAACTATGTAATAATAACCATTTTGCTCTTTGGCTTCAAATACGAGCTGTGTGATAGAAATACAGCAGGAAAGCCCAAAAATAGATGGAACATCGTGAGCCTTTCAGGATCTAAAGTTTTCTTCCTCTCCAGGCAAATCCTGTTGACTGAGGTGTCATGAATCCTCAGTGGAGGTTCTGTAAGAGTTGTGTTTCATTTTAGAAAATAGTATCACTTACGTGGGTATGCAGAGGACAAATCATGTTGAGCAAATATGACTCCTTTTTTAATTAAATCCTAAATTAGTGGGAGAAGGCGAGGCAGTGCATGAAAACATATAGAATTTACTAAAGCGTTCGACACAGCGTCTCTCAGAATTGTGTTTGACAAATGAATCCAAGTGGATTACGCAGAAATGCAATTATGAGCCCGAGTAATTGGCTAAAGAATGTACTGAGGAGTAACGAGCGACAGGGGAGTGCAATCCTGGGCCCACGCAGGACATTATTGGGATTTCACTGCACCCTGAGGAGGGAGGATTGTGGTGATAATGTAGCAGAAACAATTTGACTTGCTTGTGGCGTTGTGCACCTGGCAGAGCTGAGGGTTCGGGCAGTTAGAGGAATATTTTTCCTTTTGTTCCTGCCCAGCTGAAAGTGTGGTGGGCAGCAGAAATGCGCAGCATGGCTCTGATCACAAATGCATCTGCAGCTTTCCCAAGCCAGAACTATTTCTCTGCCTCGCAGAGAAACATTTGCGGACAGATTTCAGCATACAACATCACCTCCCGTGCAAGGCTGTCACCTTTTGGGGCTGTTCCCCCACAAATAAAAGTGAAAACACAAATTAAACCGTTCCATTTGTCCGTGGCAGGGCAGGAACGCACAGATCACGGGGTTTTCTGGCCAGGCACATCCCTGGTGCCTGGCTGCTGGGAATTACAGAATCGTTTAGGTTGGAAAAGACCTCTGAGGTCATGGAGTCCAACCATTAACCCAGCCCTGCCAAGGCCACCACTGACCCGTGGCCCTAACCGTGAGGAGAAGGAAATTTCCTTGCTAAAAGGACAAATAAATTCGAGTCCCTGTGCAAGCTGAGCAATTGCCTTTCCTGCGAGGCAGGAACCCGAGTAAAACACGAGCTTAGATCACACATCAAGGAAGCAACAGGCTGGGGTGAGAGGAATAATTGGCTCATTTCCCAAATTCACCTTCTGTGTTTAGTTGTGGCCCTGAAGAGGGAGGGCAAATTGCTGCAATTTGGGGTTCTGTCCCTGTTTCCCCTTTCTCCTGCTTTGCTTTCCACAGGTGCAGAGCTGTGGGTTTGGCTCTGCGAATGCAGCCTGTTTTGACGAGCAAGGGGGGGGGATGTAAAAAACCCCAAGTCAGCTCTCTGGAATATATAAATAGATAAAATTGAAGCAGGAGCTCTTTCTTATTCCTGGGAGTGTTTATGCAAGAGCTCCATCATTTTAATGGGGAAAAAGAAATGCTGCAGCCAATACTGGGTGTGGGTTCTAGACCTAGATTCTGCTCCAAGGGCTAAATTTGGTCCTTCAGGGGAATTTCATCAGGGAATTCCTTCAGGGGAACTTGTCAGCCTTTGTGGGAGCACCTCTGGTTGGAGAGGAAGGGCCAGGAGTGTTCTCCCCGTTTCTGTCAGGACAGTTTGGCCATGACATAGCTCATCCACCTGAAACAGCTCAGATGGTGAATATTTATTCAGTCTGTGTTTGCACCCAGTCTCCCTCAGCAGTCAGTGAAGGGAGGATAACTCAGCTCGTTTTCAACCATGCACAGCATAGGTCACGTGGGAAGAAGGAGAAAACCCCTTTTTCTGCCAAATAAAACCTGGACAGCTGTGCCAATCTGTGGGCACTCCTTCCGACCTGGCAGTTTTGTTACCCACCTCAGCTCTGGTTTATTTACAAGTTTATAACCGCTGGCACACCCTGTGTTGGTTTTTCCCTGCATTTTTTGCCCCACCTGCAGGTCCATTCTGCCAGGACAGGGTGGAGCACTGAAGGCCTTCAAGCAGACTTGACTCCACTGATCAAACTTCAGATATCAGTTGAAACTTTTTTTTAGGAAATTAAAAAAAAAAACTTCTTTTTTTTCTTCATAGGTAAATCTTTCCCAGGCTTTTGCTAAGGAAGTTTGATGATCCTTGAGATCCCCCCAACCTGGTATTTTTTTCCACCAGTATTAAAATGGTAGAAAGAAGCCTTCCAGCTGATAATGTTTTCTGTATATAAAAGGAGAGATTTTATTTAACCAGAATTCCAGAAATAATCTATTTAACTATTTAAACTAAAAATCTATTTAATCTAAAGCTATCTATTTAATCTATAACCAGAAATAATCAATTTAACTAGAATATTTCAGTCAATTCCAGATATATATATATATATATATATTTCAGTCCAGTAATCCAGGCTGATGGAAAAGCTTTAAAACTGGGGAGCTGATTCCCAGGAGTGAAAACCAGTTCCACCCTGGCTGGGAAACTGCAGAGAGAGGCCTGAGCTGACTCACACAGGTGGATGTTGCCATTCCTGGGATCTGAATGATTTCACTGCCTCACTATTCCATAATCAGGAGCATAAGGAGCTTTAATGTTCCTGTGTTCTTCATTTTTATTTCTGGCTCAAGCAGCCACCAGCACTGAGCAATGCGTTGTCACAGTTGTGAGTAATGAACCTGAAAAGTGGACGCTTTGCTAATTTGCTAAAAATAAGATTTTACATCTCTATAAAAGCTCCCTCTCATCCCTTTGCATGATGAAATGCAGCTCTGAGAGGTTCTTTTGCATCAGTGTCCAGGCTGGAGAAGGCTCTGTTTCAACAGACTTCCCAAAATTCACTCTTTAATCCTCTTTCATGTGTGGTGGTCTCACAGGGAGGAGAATATAAAACGTGAATGGTGGAGTCATAGTCATAAAATACAGAAAGTAAAAGGGCTTAACACTGGGACTGTGAAAGCAGTTTCCAAGCAGTCCTTATTGAAATTAGGTTTTAATCTGGTAAAAATGGAATGTACATTTACAAGCATCTTTTTCAATGGAGTGAAAATACTGCAAAATAAAAAGCTCTGTAGTTTATCCTGTGGGTTACTGTTTGCTTGTATGAGGATTTTGTCAATGACAGAACAAATATTGTAAGCATTTCCTGATTTTTCCCCCCCTCTCTGCCTGGGAAAATAACAAAATAAAGAATTTTTTTTTTTCCCCTGCCTGTTCATTCTGATATCACTCTTCAAGTTATTTCTCTTCAGTCTTGGTGATAAATGGGGCTTTGCAGGGAGCAGTCATAAAGCTCTCAGAGTTTGTTTGTTGCACGTTGCTTATGTGGATTTTAAAAGAACATTTTATCGTAATAAACAGCCATGAAGAATTATATATCCCGATCAGTTGTACTAACAAGTATTTGTAAAATAAATCAGAGAATTCAGGTTTGTTTAGTACTTTCACAGGACTCTGTTTGCCCTGCTGTCGTGCAGAGATTTTATTTCATTTTTCCTTAATTCGGGTTTGTTTTTTTAGATATTATTCTCCCATACAACTGGAAAGCATCTCCATCCATCCATCATCCATCCCTCTCTCATTCCAGTGGCATTAAAATGGGGATTTCTAGATCTGTATTCCTCCTGAATTCCAGGGGATTTCTTTTCCTGACCTGTGAAGAAAACATTCATCCCAAACAACATGCTCTTAAAGTCCAGTTATTTGGAGAAGCCAAACAAGAGGTGTTCCATCAACACATTCTTTGTAATGAAATTAATCTCCATTTTGCAATTAGGCTTTTCTTTTTTTATCAGTTCCCACACTTAATAATATCTACAATTACGAATAGAATTTTAGTTAATAGTGTCTATTAACAACTGGCTTTATAAGAATTTATCTCCCATTTAAATATCTGTGGTCATAGTAACAGGAGTAATTGAGGACTAAATGAGTTTGCAGCCTTGAGCGTTGGATAAATTGCATTATTTCCCTTTCTGTTATTTATGCAGCACCACAAGTTCAGGTGGACAACCCTTTGGTGAAGGAGTTTTCCCAAATATCCAACCTGAACCTCCCCTGGTGCAATGTGAGGCCTTTTCCTCCTGTCCTGTCCCTTGTTCCCTGGAAGTGAAGGAGAAAAAATGGTGGCAAATAGAACAAAATTCCTGAAGGAAAATGGCAAATGATAAATGGTATTATTGATTGGGCTCTTGCACGCCCAAATTTCCATGACCATCCTTTTTGGTGGCCATGGGAGTTTCCTGGCGGGACAGAGGAGGGCAGGGCTCCAGTTCCTCTTTTTGCTGATTTCTCCTTGCGGGGGCCTCAGCTGCTCCCAGCCTCTCTCCCTCTCCTCCTTCTCTCCTACAAGTCCTAAGCACTTTCTCAATATTCTGAGGTTTTTTCCTCCCCATTTTCTCTCTTCTTTATCTCTGCATTCCTTTTGCTTTTTTCCTTACTCGTTCCATTTCTTTTTCCCTCTTAGTGGTGAATGTAACCTACATCCTTTTCCATTTTCCAAGGGCGTTCTCTCTTTTCTCCTTTCCCCCATTTATATTTTTCTCTTTTTTTTTTTTTTTTTTGGCAATTTCCAATTTTTTCCCTCTTTGTAGGAAGATTATATTAAGTGACAAGAATAATGTCAAATAAATGAGATTATGTTAATTAACAGATCTTGTCGCATTTCCATGATTCACAGGAAAAAATATTAACACTGGCTGATTTTTCAATTAAATCATTTGCTCTGTTATCTGCTCAGCATATCTTTATGAATATGCAGAATTGTAATGCAGTTAAATTGTTTCAGGGTCCTTGTTAACCTCAAAAAGCCACAAGGTGCCCACTAGCAAAATAGGGGATTTTTTTTTTTCATTTTTAGGTCAAAATCACAATTCTGTGTTTTAGCCTGGATGTCTTTTTCAAGGAAATACAGGGGATTAAATGTTTGAAAAAACAACTTGATTCTTTCCGAGGATAACAGGCTCATTCTTTCTCTTGTTCAACTTATTTCATCTTAAAGGTATTATTTTGTGTGTGTGCCTTTAATATTTTTCATAATGTCTCTTTATCCCATGGGGGCTCTCACCACGAGCAAGTACATCCCAAAAAACGCCTTGGAAAGAATCTGTAAGGAATTAGCTGGAACTTCAAAGATATCAGAAGTATTAATTCTGAAGCGGAAGATTGTTCCCGCCCACGTACAAAAGGAACCTTTGGGGAATAAATTGGAGTTTCCTGAACATTCCTTTCTTATGGCAGGGAAGGAATTGCAAGGTCTGGCAACGTGGTTAATGGCAAGCACCAGCATCTCTGGCTTCAGAGCCTGTGACAAAGCCTTGTGGAGCCGTTGCAATTTGAAAATCAAGAATTTTTTTCTCCGAGAAACTGGAGTTGCATGGGCACCTTCCCAGGGGGTTTCTCTGCTGAAATTGCTCCCATTGGTTCTCTGGTGAGATTTCGCTGAAAATAAGATAACAGAGCTTTGTGCCATGGAGGAGAGAGGAGATCTCTGTCCCCTGGAGGCTCCAGTAAGGATAATTTGGAGGAGTGACAAGGGACAAATGAAGTGAGCTGTGGCTGTTTACTGATGGAAATCACCCAGGACAGACTCTCCCCCTCTCCAGGTTCACCCTTCAAGGGCTTTCCCTTTCACCGCCATCTCTGTGCTTTGATTAGTCCACTTGGGACCACAGAAAAATTTAAAAATTGAGAATTAAAATATATAAACATTTAAAAATATTATTAAAATATCAAAGCACTGCATGTAATTCAACATGCATTATTATTATTAGTAGTAGTATTAGTATTGTTATTAAACATGCAATAAATTCTTCTACTATGGCACAGTGCATTGCCATAATGATTTTTCTTTTCTACAGGGTTCAAACTTACAGCTTTTATATCTTTCTGTGTGTAAAATAAGACAATTTTCTGGTTTGGAAAATATGGGTTTTGTAATAAAAAAGTGGTATTTTATGTGTTTGATAAGTCTGATTAGAACAGGAAAAATATGAGTAACAATCTCCAGAATATTTTATTTGGGATTTTCATAGAATTATGAAATTATAGAATGGTTTGGGTTGGAAAGGACCTTAAAGCTCATCTCATTCCACTCCCTGCCACGACAGGGACCCCTCCCACTGTCCCAGGGGCTCCAGCCCCAGGGTCCAGCCTGGCCTTGGGCACTGCCAGGGATCCAGGGGCAGCCACAGCTGCTCTGGGCACCCTGGGCTGGGACCTGCCCACCCCACAGCAGATCTGGTTGTAAAGACAGTAAAAGAGAACATTTCAAGGAATATTCACCCCCATTACTCAGGAACAGTAATTTGAAGATCAGATCTTAGATGGTTGAATACAATTTGGGGCAAGGGGTAGAGCCCAAGGTCACCCCAGCTCCCAGGGAGCACAACCACAGCGTTCCCTTCTCTTTCTGTGCTCCTGGTGGAAGATCCCTTCATTCCCCAGCACACCTGGGGCAGGTCACTGTGCCCTTGCTCTCCCTCTGCTCGGGATCAGAAGTTCCCACTTCCACCAGTCAGTTCTCTTTCTCTGCCAGGGCCAGAGGGATCTCCCATTGCAGTGACCCCTTTAACTCTCTGGGATCCAGCTCATTCTGAGAAAATATCCACAGCAAAACTGCCCTGTACATTCCAGCTTTATTTTCTGAGTTCTTAAAAAAAAAAAAAATTAAAAATCCCCAAATGCTCCAGGACAGGAGCCCAACATCCTCCACTCTGTGACGAGGGGAGGACTCCGTGGGAGGGAAGGAGGGGAGGCACGATGAGTCTGTGAGCCTGATCCAGCCACCTTTGCTGTGACAAAATCCACGTTCAACAGAGCTTTCCCCTGCCCTGGAGCTGCTCTGAGTGTCCAGGGATGTCACTGGTGCTGCTCCTTTTTGTCCCAGGCTTGCTTAGTCCAAGTGACTGCTTTGACTTTGTTTCAGCTTACACTGTAATTGCTTTGAACATCTCTGCCTTTTGCTGACTCTCCTGGTTTTATCAGAAATAAATGTCCCTAATCAATATCCATTGTTCTGGTAGATTCATTATTCCTTAATTGCTGACAAGGCTCCTGCCCTGCCCCGTGCTCTGCCCAGAGCTGAAATCCCAATACTGCTCCTGGAGGTGATGTCTTCACCCCGCTCCATTTCCCTTCAGGATGGATGTTTTGATGGGAACCAAAACCCAGTGACTATACTTTTGCCAGTCGTACATTAAAAAATACAAGTGGAATTGACTTTTTGCCAGAAGTTTTTGATTTTTCTGGGAGCGCTCTTCCCTAAAATGCTCTTGAATTGGCACCCTCAAGGGTTTAAACAAAGGAGATAATTAAACAGATCCTTCAGAGCAGAGACTTACTGGTGTGCAGGAAAATGGTGCTTAAGCACATTCTTTTATTTGAAAACTGTAACTTTGTGCAGAGCTCTTTTTACCTTTTCTCACCCATCTTTTACGCTGGTGCAGTTATCGTGGGCCAGTAAGAGCTGACTCCATTTTGAAGTTTTGGATTCTATCTCAGCACTCCCGTCACACACAAGGCCAGAACAGTCCAGAATTCTCTCCTGATCTGAAAGAAAAAACAAAACAAAACAAAACAAAACAAAACAAAACAAAAAAAACCCAAAAAAACCCCTCGTGTGGCAGGTCTGGAATGGGAGCAGCATCAGGGCTTCTTCTGATGCCACCAGGCTGTAGGACCACGGGGAATGTGGTGGCTGTCCCTAAAGGTGTCACACAGCACACACCCCCCTCGTGCACCCTCAGAGGGTTTAACATTAAAAATTGCATCAGTTCTTCTGCAGGCTCCAGTAGGGTCCCAGGTTTCCAGCAGGAAGGAGAGAAAGAGAAAATGGAAAAGAGGGGAGAGCGTTTGTGTACAAAATAAAAGTCAAGTCAGTTAATCAGCTGCGGGAAATTAACTCTGTCAAATCCCGGCTGCCTCCTTTAAAGCTCTAATTATCTATATTTTGGAGTAGGATCTTTCAATTTGCTGTAAATATTTATTGAGAATGACTGCATAATATTACATCGCTCTTTTGTGACATTCTGAGTTATGGTGGGAACCAATCCCCTCATCATCAGGGGAGTCTGTGGGCTTTGGATTCTCAAATTTCCCTTGTCTCCTTCCCAGACACTGCAGCTATGACACAGGACGATGTCACACTTTGCCAGCTTTGTTACTGTTTAGTCAGAATGTTGTACAAACAAACCCAGATAAAGTTAACATGTATCTGTAACTCAATATTTGAGCACTGCTGGTAACAGCTGGGCAAATAAATAAGGCTTTGCACTCTTTAATTATTATTGCTCTAATTATGGAGTTAATTTAAACCTGAACTCAGCGTTTCTTTTAGAGGTTACCAGGAGAGATGCAATTTATTGGCTCTGTTTAAATAGGCTTTAGTGGAGCTGAGGAGCAACTGTGTGGTCTGGTTTCACCAGTGCCAGTGGGAACCTCCCTGTGAGAATTCCCACAGATCCACGGAGCAGCCCTTGGGAAAAACTCTCAGTGTCACCACGTCATTTCACAGAATCATGGAACGGTTTGGGTGGGAAAGAACCAAAACTCAGCCATGGCAGGGACACCTCGCACTGCCCCAGGCTGCTCCAGCCTGGCCTTGGGCACTGCCAGGGATCCAGGGGCAGCCACAGCTGCTCTTCGAATTCCATCTCAGGAAGGAATTCCTGCCCAATATCCCATCCAGCCCAGCCCTCTGGCAGTTTGAATCCAGTGGGAATCTTCCTCATCATTTATGTATCAATAAGGGGACCTGCTCAGAGATGGAAGCCATAAGATATCATTCCTCACCTTCTGTCAGCCTCCAGAGCAAAATGGGAAACAAAAACAGAAATAAAAGCTGCAGGAAGCTGAGTTTGGTTGAATTTCTTCATTCCCATATGATCTGATCAGTGCTGAGGTTGTGGATTAAAGAACCAATGGTATTTGGAAAGTGCCCACCTAGAGCTGTCAGGCAACATAAGGGGCTGTATGTGGTTATTAATCTATTTTTTTTCCTTGGATTTTGCCCACATGATCACTCTTGATTTCCTCTACAAGTGGGGGGAAAAGAAAATTGAACTGGAAATTTCAGAATTAACCAAGAAAGAGTGAGAGAAACCGGGTGAGGAAGGGAGAGATGCAAGTTTGCAAGAGTTTGAAGTAGCTGTCTTTGAAGTTTTTTATGTTCCACTCATCTTTCCTGCTGCAGCCCATCGGGAATTTGAGGATGGAAGTTCAGAACTCCATGTTCAGAGGAGATGAAAGGCAGAGTCATTCAGTGGTGAGAGCAGGTCTCTGGAAGTGCATCCAACCCCACGGAACTGCAATTAAATCACAGGACATGATGTTTCTGGTTAAGGGGTAACGTGGCCCTCAGTGCTGTGCGAGGTAGAATTAATAATAACTTCTGGAAGCAGTCATAGATCACTGAACTTTGCAACGCTGGTGGTGGGGGCTGAAAAATGAGTTACTGGGGATTAATTGGGAGAGTGTGCTGCTATAAATTACAGACGTGCTCAAGTTCATCAATAAAGGTTTAAAAAAGGCTCTTTAAATTAGCTTTCTAATTGATCAGGAGCAGTCCTGAGAAAAGCTAGCAAAGGGTTGGAGCAGCTGAAGTCTCTGAGCACAGTCTGGACCTGGAAAGATCTTGCCTGTCTTTGTAAATGAAGAGGTATTCAGAATATCTCTGGAAAACTGACTCACCTTGATGGATGTCAGCTTCCAGAGAGGCAGAAGTCAGTGACTCAGGAGGACGCAATGGTAACTCATGCAGTGCCTAACGACAATTAAGATGTCCTCCTGCCATTTTTGGAAAGATTATGAGATGCAAAATAATGCAAAAAGGTTTAGGATTTTTTTTTGTTTTCTGACATACCTTACCGTTAGATTACCAGGGAATAATGGGTATTTATTCTGCAGCAGTGTCTGTGTGAGTGCTTGAGAACTGGAAATATACTTCTTATTTTTATCTGAGCTTCTCCCAGCTTTGCAGAACACAAACCCAGGAAGGTTTGTTCTATCTGGGTTTGAGTATGTGTTCTTTCCTGTTTTATTCCAAACAGGGGCAATTTCCCTTTCTTTTCAACTGTGCAGGATATTACAGTTGGGTCCCAGGGTGCAGTTTCCACAATTCCATGAACTCTGGAAGCAGCCTGGTGTCCCATGTGCTGTGGGGTGTGAAGGCTGTTTTGGGATGTTGATAATTCCTGGAGTGGGCATATTTCCACAGGGCAGGTTGAATTTAAATATTGGGCAGGAATTATTGGTTGTGAGGGTGAGCAGGCCCTGGCCCAGGGTGCCCAGAGCAGCTGTGGCTGCCCCTGGATCCCTGGCAGTGCCCAAGGCCAGGCTGGACCCTGGGGCTGGGACACTGGGATGGTGGGAGGTGTCCCTGCAGAAATCATGACACGGCATCAGTGGTGTCTCCCCACAGAGCCCTCACAGCACCACATGTGCTGCAGAATCCTGTGTCCTTCCCGTGTCAGGAATTGTATTTCTGGCCCTGAAGTTTGCCTGGAACATTATTGATCAGGGACCAGCTGGGAGGAGGCTGAGATCCTGCTGGCACTGAGGACTGGCTGAGCTCCCCCCAAAATCCCCCACAGTTTCTGCTGAGGCTGCTGCTGTACAATTTCGACATCAGAAAGGCTCAAATAAACCCCATCAGCTGTTAAACAGATGAAGATAAATAGACCCAGCAAGCACCAGTGGCCACACAGTTGGGTTCTTTCCATCTTCTGAGTGCTGTCATCACGTTGAAGTTTTCAGGCAATTCCAAAGGAATCATATTTAGGATTTATAGAGAATAAGCCTGTAAAGGTTCACAGCTCCCTGCCTGCCTTGAGGTGGCATTACACAGTGTAAGCAGCAGGGATGAGTCTTCACTCCCTGGTTTGGATTCCTTCTCTCCCCTGCCACTCACAGCCTTCTCAAACACCATTAATCATGTCACGATAAAAGCTGGCTCTGCACATGTCTCACTGTGCTCACAGCTCCTTCTGGAGCTTGTTCCAGTTAACTTCTCCTGGGTCAAATGATAAAAGGAGATGAAAGAGCAGGTGCTGAGGATGCCTCCTCTGAAAGGGTTCTCCTATCTCCCCATGTCCTGCCGTCGCTCATTTCTACCGGGGAGAGCAGGAGATAATGATAATCCCAGAGTGGGAAAATAACTGTCTGCCTCCTCACTGCCACCCTGGGGAGCGTTTAAGCACTACTTAACCACGGGTTAAGCAATGCTGGCTTTGCAGTAAAGTTTAAGTACAACTTGCTTTGAATAAGTACAGGGTCTGCTCTCCTGGAAGCGCTTTGAGGGCAATCATCTCCTCAGAGACATCAGCTGTTAGGATGGGCTGGCACCTGAACTGCCTGCAAAAACTTGTGCAGCACTTGAGTTGCTGAAGAGTTCAATAATTTAAAAGTGGAAAAGACGTACCAAATTATGGAGGTAATTTTCCTGAATATGGGTTTAACTTAATTTTCTGTGTCTGCAGCAAAGCAGTGCCCAACATTTCCCTTGGGAGCCATCCTAATGAATCTCATTGCCAGCGAGTTTTCCCTTATATTCAACCTAATTTTTCCCTGTCTTAATTTAATCCCATTACTTCTGCTTATGCTGCCTCTTGCTACACTAAATAATTCAGTGTCAGTAATTAGGTACAATTAGAGATGCGTCAATTAATGTACTGTGGCTGCAATGCCACAGGAAGGTCCAGGAGACCTGGCTGGGTTTGTGGAGTTCCAGGAACTGCTGAACACTTGCAGGCTTCCACCCTGTTCCCACTCCTCTATATTTAGCTGAAGTTGCTGGGCAGAGCAGCTCAGATATTCTTATCAGCTTTTCATTATTCTGGTGACACTGAACACATCCATCCCCCAAGCCAGTCAGTCCCATTTAGGCCAATAATTAGCAAAATTTATCAGGGATGTGAGTGTGGATGTAAAAACACAGACACATCAAATCATCACGAGTTGTAAGAATTATTTGAGTTCAAATTAACCCATTAAAGTGTTGAAAAAAATTCAGTTCACCTCCTTGTTCCATCGGTGAGTTTGTGCAACCTGGAGAGGAAGTTTTTCCCTGTAAGATTTGGCGTTTCCTTCCCTTAGACTACAGAACATTTCCCTTGTTTCCTGGAACAGTTACAGTGGTTTTGTAGAGATTTGAACTGCTGAACACTCAGCTGGAAAAGATTGACTGTAGCAGTTTGGATAAATAGATTTGATGCACAGATGTTCTAAGAACCTATTTTGCATGCTTGCCTGACTCGCTTCCCTTTCCATTTTAAAGAGGGATTCCACCTATTCCACCCATCTGCAACTCCTCTCCCTCGCCTCTAAGGAAAATAACAATTCCTTACCTGCAGATTTGCAGGAGCACAGAGTGGTTTGGCTCGGGAGGGAGCTTAAATCCCATCCAGTTCCACCCCCTGCCATGGGTTCAGCTCCTGCTATCCCAGGCTGCTCCCAGCCCCATCCAACACCTTGGACATGAAGAAGGAACACATCCATGGAAATCCAGCTGTGGGTGAGCAGCATGCAGAGAGAATTCATCCACACCACTCAGGAATTCAAGAGCCTTTGCAGATAAGGAGTGCTGGCATCCTTGGGATCGCATGCTGGGACCAAGTTCTCTGATCCCTCCCAATTTTTGTTGGCATGGAACTGCTGGAGGTGCCCCGGGAGCAGCGCTGGAAAGGATTGTCCCCAGAGCTGTGGAGTTATTTCCCAGCGTGTTCCACGGTCTGGGGGTACCAGCCACAGATGTCAAAGCCTGTCCTTACTCCAGCTGATGATCCTGGATCTTCCCAGAGAATTTGAGAGCTTTTTCTGCTCCTGTGGGCAATACTGTGCCTCTGGTTCAGCGATAGAACCAATTCTGTAATGCGGTTATTCCGTGTAAATTGGCTTATTATCCTTTAGAAAAACCTAAAGACCTGTGCTTATATCTTGCTGATATTTCAGCAGAGATCCACAGGAACTCATTTCAATAAATTAAAATTTAAAAATTAATCTTTTAAAAAATCCCCAAATAGCATGTGTCAATGAATGGGAAACGACTGTTAATTTTGTTTTTTCGATTTAGTAAAAGAAAGCAGCTCCAGCTGGAAAGAAAGGAACCCCGGGGGGGATTTTGCCAGGGAGGTTTTTATGTATCTTGTTCTGTATCCTATCACCAACATAACAGACAGCCTTCCTGACCTGCAGGGGGAAAGAAAAGGTGCTTAAACTTAATGCTTTTAAAAATAATTAATCATCTGTTACTATTATATACGGCCAAATTCAAGAAACAGTAAATTGCTTTTTATCTTTTATCAGTGAAAGCCAAATTTCAGGCATGGGAATGGATAAATCTAGGTCAGTGGCTGGATTTTCTGTGGTTTCTCTGACATTTGAATAAATTAAAACTACATTTTGAACTCTGAATGCATCAATCACTAAGTGCTCAAAAATGGAAAGAAATTTAAGGGTTGGTCCTTCAGGAGTTTGCTTCCCAAGGCCTGGGTTCAGTCTCAATGTCATAATAAACATATTTTTAATTGTATTAGGCTCTCTGCTCTTATTTTAGTTGTGGCTTTTGGGCACGTTAAGGAGATCATTTCACTGGTAAAATTTATTTTTTCTTTTCCTTCCTTCAAGCCAAACTGTGGCAGTTGGTTCTATTTTTCCTGGATCGTGGCCCTGCCTCCCTTTGACCTTTGGTATGAGCATCCTTGTCCTGGTCAGTTGGAATTAAGTCATAAATCTATCAAATTTCAGCTGGGTGGAATTGTGCTTTCCCTGAAAATCCTCTTCTTGCGCCTGCCACTTGTAATTCTCCCTCTTTTCTTCCTCCTGGTTCCCACCCAGCACAGGTGATGGTGCTGCAGGAGAATTGGTGCTTTTCTTCTTATTTTATGACATAATTGGGTAAGGATCTGTCAGGTGAAAGGATTCCTGTGGACTAGGAATCATCCCTAGGCCTGCATCTTAAACATAGAAATTATTCTTTGTGGTATCAATAAAAGGTAGAGTGGGAGGCAGAAAAAATGTAGGAATTTTTTTTTCTTTTTGTTTGATCAGCGCTGGTTTTATGTGTTCTTATCTATTCTATTTCAGATTAAATCCTTTGTGAAGTGTTATGAATATAATCTTTGGTCATTTAAGGCAAGGTAGGTAGACATCAGTTTTCCAGGGAAATGTGAAGGAATACTTATGCAAAACTAAACTTGGAAGGAGCCCTGCCACAGCCCAGATCTGCCCACTCCTTTAAAAAATTAATCTGAATATTTTCAAAGCACCTTTCTTATCCTTGGCTAAATTGAAGCTAAAAAAGAAGGAAACTGAAGTTTCTTTCTCATGTGGAGCTCACAAACCATATCATTTCAGATGGCAGAGGATTGGTAATTTTAAGACAGATTTCTTGGAGTCCCTAAGGGCAAACTTTATCCAAGCAAAAGCAGAATGATAGATGTGCTATTTAGGACACCCAGCTCCACATCTGTGGATGGTTCAGCAAAGTAAGATTAAATTAGGAGAAATTCAATTTCCTCTAGTTTGGTTGGACCCCCAGAGACAGCGAACTTCCCTGAGGTTTCAGACGACTGGGAAACAATTCAGCCTCCCAAGTGGGAAAATGAGGCAGCACATCTGCACTACCAGCTTCCCTGGTGGGACACTGAAATTTGGTGAGGGATGGATCTGACACAGGAATTGGAAACTGCAAAAGATGCTGGTGTTTTGGCTCCTGTGCCGGAGGGTCTCCAATTCAATCCAATCCAATCCAATCCAATCCAATCCAATCCAATCCAATCCAATCCAATCCAATCCAATCCAATCCAATCCAATCCAATCCAATNCCACCTTCCCAGCGAGGAATTCCTTCCTCGCCTGCTGGAGCTACTCAGATTTTATCCCAGAATCTTCCCTGGCTGCTGACCTCCTCCTGGCATGGAGACAGAGCTGTGCTGCCCTTCCTGTGAGGGCAGGGGAAAGGAGCAGCAGCTGGGGGTGAGGAGGGAACTGGAGCCACTGGAAACAACCTGCAGCCATTAATGTGGATTCCAGGGTGATTTTATATTTCATGAGCTTCTTTTCACTTTCTCTTTTTCTTCAAGCCCCCAGGAGATGGCAGATGTTTTTGGGAATCACGTGGAGAGCAATGTGTTTTTGTTGTTTTTTTGTTTGTTTTTTTTTTTATTGTGAAGATTCCTTCTCACTTGAAGGGATTAAGAGAGGAAAAATCCCTCTTCTGTGTTGTTTTATTTGTTGTTGTTGTTTTAAATCAAACACAGTCAACAGTTCTGAAAATTTTGCAGTCAGTTTTCCTCTTAAAGTCCTTTCAAAGGGATGAACTGGGTTTCCAGAAAGTTTGGATTCCTCCCATCCTTCAGAGATCCAGCTCATGTGCAAAAAATACCAGGATCAGTGACACTGCAGAAGGGTTTTGCTACTTTAGACTCTACATTTACTACATATTGTCTCCATCTAAACTTAAATTCAGAGTGAGACACCTTGTGAAATCAAATCTACAGATAATATTTGCAAAATTAGGTCTAATCCTGAAGTCTGTAACTAAGGGAAAGTATTACAAATAAATTACAAAAGCCACATTGAATTTCTTCTGGCAAAATCCAGCAGTAGCAATGAACCACTGGAACACTGAGCAATATTGCCCATCAGATCTTTATTTTCCTCTCTACAGAATTAATCTCTTGTGGTATTGGATCTATTGAACTTCCCTATAATTGTCCCTTCAGCTCCTTTCCATTGATTTCTTGCTTTCCTTTAACAATATTTTCTCTCTTTTGCATATGGGTGGGAAGATGAAGTTGGGTTTTTGTTTATTTTTTTTGATTTATTTTTCTGGAAAAACTGTAGAAATTGCAGTGCATTAATTAATTGCACCTAATATTAAATACAGGAGCATCTGCCATGGGATTTCCATCATGGATTTCTCCCTGATTCTTCCTTCAGTACCTGGCCAGTGGCTTTGCCCAGGAGATCCTGCACCCTCCCAGCATGAAGGCAAGACCTGCCCACAATCACTTGGAACCACTGGAGGTATTCAACAAAAAGAAGACTGGCTGTGCATCCCTGATGGATAAACGTGCTGGAAGCAGAGCCTTTCCCCCATCTGCTCCAAGAGTGGTTTAGAACTGCTCCAAGGCATGGGCATGGGGCTAATACTGGAAATTTTGCCTGGATGGGGGCTGCTCGTGCTTGGTTGCTGTGTTGCTGCCATCTGGCAAGGCTGGAAGCATCCATGAATTCCCTTTAAACATGGGAATTCCACGGGGCTGGGCCAGTGCTCAAAGGCTGTGGATGTAAATCCAGCAAAGGAACTCCAGAGGAAATGCCGAAGTTCTACCAATTCTCTTTCCTCAGCCAACTTTTATTTTAGCTTGAAATGTAAGAAATAATTTACTTCTTGGAAAATACGGAGGGCAATTCATAAAGAATTAATTTCCCCTTACCTTGGTGATTAGGGTGGCTCTGTTTTTCCTTCCTGTTTCCTGGGAGGGGAACAGGCAGCCCAAACTCTGCTGAATGAAAGATAAATGAGTGATAAAATTGCTGGAGAATCTCTAATGTACATGCTCAAGCCATCAGGCTTCAGCTCTTATTAAGTGAGAGCAAGGACTGGGACTGTTCTTGTGCTTGACTGACGTTGGAGGCTTTAAAAAATTAATTTTAAAGGACAAAAGCTAAAATAACTTTTAGATATTTCACTCAAAGTAACCAGAAATATTTTGCAGAGTGTCACAGTTTAAAAATAATAAAGAAGGGGGGGAGGGGGAAGGATAAAACCCCAGATGATGCCCAAGCAGTTGCTCAGCACCTGTCCCCCAGCAGTGATTGGTGGCTCCCAGTTTCCCCAGTTTATAAACTGGCATTGTAAGGTGTGGAATGTCCCTTTGGTCACTTCAGGGCACCTGTCCTGGCCATGCTCCTCCCAAATTCTAGTGCAGCTCCTAACTGACAGAGCTTGGGACCCTGAAAAGTGCTTGGCTCCAAAATATCAGCGTGCTCTCAGCATTATTCCCTCTGTCCCGGCCACAAGCACAAAGTGGGATGAGGATTCCATTTCCTAATCCCAGTGGGAAGGGTCCCCCAAGCCCAGACCTCTCCATATTGGCTGCACAGAGGGACAAAGCAAATAATTTTATGCCCCTTTGCAATTTCACTCTGCCTTTTCTCCTTCAATTGATGCTCAGGAAAATAAAATGGTTGTGGAGGTAAGAAAAAAAAAAAAATGTATTGGGCTCTATGAGCTTCTCCTAATGGTTAAAATAGAGAGAGGCAGCCTGAAGCCCCAGACTGATTTTGCAGTGGGTTTGTTACACAATGAGACAGGGAACAAAGAAAGAGCTGGAAGAAGGGAAAGATGATGATGATGATGGAGCCCTTCATCAGTCTGTGATGTGCCTTTGCCCATTCCCAAGAAACAAGGAAGAAAAGTCTTGTAAAAATTGTCAGCAATATGAAAGTACATTATCTGGGACACCAAAGAAAAAAGATCATAACTTTTGCTCTGTATCCTCTCTATTCCCCTGGCGTCGATTGATAGAACCTTAAAATACTCTTTTTTATTTTTGTTTTATTACTTGGAAAAGTGGAACGAAGTTACAAACCTGAAGTTTTAGAGAACTGTGTTTTAAAAGAAACTTCTTCTAATGGTATTTTTGCCTGATGTGCAATATTGTGCTCTCTCCCTGAGCATATGGAGTAAAGGGATCTCCTGGAATGCTCAGGGAAGTTCCCAGGAGATGAACAGAGATTGTGTGTGTGTGTATAAATATATATACACTGTCTATAAATACTACTATGAACTATTCACAAAGTAGATTTAAAGTATATAAACTCCAGAAAAAAATTCTAAAATAAAATCAGATTTGCTGAACTGAGAGGTGACTGCTGGAAGTCACGTTGCCCTATTCCTCCATCCCTTGTCTGAAGTCCCTGTCCAACCTTCCCATAATCTCCTTTTTTCCCTCGTATTTTGCACATTTAGAATATCTGAAAACACCAAACCGTGTTTTGTGTCCAGGACAGCAGGGATGGGTCTCCTGCTCAGCACGAGAATTAGGGGCAGCATTCCAGAGAAAAGATGGGAAATGAGAGCAAGGTGAAGGCTTTGGGGTTTTTGGCATGTGTGGATGCTGTGGAATTCCTGGCCTGGAGAGGCCAAGCCCTCAGGGGTGCAGGGAAGGAATCCCTGAACCCGAGCGAGATTCTATTAGGGACGACTGGAGGCATCCCCTCTTCATTTTGGCCACTATTTGTACAACTCCTGCATTTTAAATTTATTTATTTATTTATTTATTTATTTATTCATTTATTTATTCCTGCTTTCTAAACTAGAAGAAAAATCCCCATTGGAATAAAAAAGTTCCCCTGGAATTTCATTCCTGATGCATTTTTCTTATGTAAACAGCTTCTGGGGAGGGAATTATCTCTGCGAGGTTGGTGTTTTTTGGGTTTTTTTTTTCTTTTCACATTGATTTAGAAGAGAGGGGATGAGACTTCTTCAAAGCACAGTTCATCACTTCCTCACCCGTGGCTGTGACAAGTTCTCCTGAGGAAACACACTCATTCAATCATTTCCCATCAAGCCTGACGCTTCCAAATCACATCTCACTGTCACTCATTTTGCCCTAGCACGTGCTCCACAGTTCCCTGTGACAGAAGAATATTTCCAAGCCCTTTTCCCAGTACATGGGAAGCACAGGTGCTCCTGGCACTGTCATGTTTCGGAGCAGAGGAGCAGCACAGGGTCTTGTTGAAATCTGGCAGGGAGCCCCTCTCAGAGGAGAGTTTATGAAAGATATATAAAAGAAAAATTAAACCATTAAGTTTTCATGGAGTGTAGACTTAGGTGTTTAGAATTGTAAATTTTCTCCCCTTCTGCAAAACCCAAAGAACAAGCTTAAAATTGTAAATTATTTGACCTACAAAGCTTTATATCATATATATTTAATCAGGATGAGAGAGGTGGGTCTCCACCTCTGCTGCGCTCTTGTGAAACCCCACCTGGAACTTTGAATCCAGCTCCGAGGTCCTCAGCATGGGAAGGATGTGGAGCTGCTGGAGAGATTCCAGAGGAGGCCACGGAGCTGCTCCCAGGGCTGGAGCTCCTCTGGGACAGGCTGGGAGAGCTGGGGGGGCTCAGCTGGAGAGGAGAAGCTCCAGGGAGAGCTCAGAGCCCCTGGCAGGGCCTGGAGGGGCTCCAGGAGAGCTGGAGAGGAACTGGGGACAAGGCACGGAGGGACAGGAGATAGGGAATGGCTTTAGCTGGGAGAGGATAAATTCAGATGGGATTTTGGGCAGGAATTCTTGGTTGTGAGGGTGGGCAGGCTCTGGCACAGGCTGTCCAGAGCAGCTTTGGCTGCCCCTGGATCCCTGGCAGTGCCCAAGGCCAGGCTGGACCATGGGGGCGAAGTGGTCTGGAGCAGGCGGGAACAGGGGGAGGTGTCCCTGCCATGGCACGGGTGGCACTGGATGAGCTTTGAGGTCTTTTCCAGCCCAAACCATTCCGTGCTCCTCTGGCAGGCCCAGACAAGTGGGGAGTTGCAGGGTGTGTCAACAGCTGTAATAAATTCCATTGAATTCCCAAGCAAAGCCGAGGACCTTGACTGGAATGGCATCACTTTGGAACCTTCTCCCTGTGCTGTATCCCTGTGTTCCAGTGGGGAAATGGAGCCTCCAGGATGTGCAGTTGCATTTCTGGACTGTTTACAGGAGCAGCAATTTGCGGATTACCTTCCCCTCCTGGGCACCGAGAGAATTAAATGCTTTTGCAATAGGATATTGGGGAATTGGGAAGTGATTCCTTCAAGGTAAAGGAAGAAGAGCAAATAGTGAATTGGGAGTAAATATTTCAGTTTTGGGCCCAGTGCCATGCGTGGAGCTTTTCTGTGCCCTGCTGAGTGAAGGGATGGGCCCCTCTCTCAGCAAGAACACCCAGGGAAGGTCTCCCTGAAATGGATTTTTGCAAAGCAAAATCTTTTCCTCAGCTACTTCTCATTAGCACTTTTTGTCTTCCACAATAGTGCTAATTACGGTGGAAGGAAACCTTTCTTCAAGGGTATGGACACGGACCACAGATTAAGCACACAGAGATCATAAATATAGCTCATGATCTAAAAGAAGGGGTTTAAGTGTAATTCATCAGCCAGCTTAACATATTGTCTGAGTTCTTTCTCCTTGAGGACATTTAATGGTTTGTGGTTTTTTAACAAACAGGGACATCCATATTTAAAGAAAAAATGTGAAAAAACATGCTGGAATTTCAATCTTTTTACCCCAGTTACTAATTTTATTTTTTTAATATATGTATGAATGCCTATCTAAATCTATAAATAAATCTTATGAGGAAAAGGTTCTTCCCTCAGAGGGAATTCCATTATTCCATTATTTTCCTTTGCACAGAGAAAAATAAAAACTCCAGGTTGTGTTCTCATGTTCCCCTCTGCTGAGACAAACACGCTGGACTGTGCCTATAATAAGCACAAGTTCTTGAGCTAAAAGACATCAACCAGCATTTCAGAATCCAGTTAATTATTAAACGACCCATGAAGATTTTGAATGCATGGCTGGCTTTTGTGAGCTCATCTGATAGACTGAGTTTCTCTCTTTAATTTCTAGAGATAACTCGAATTTCTTCTATTTTCTCAAAAGTACATCCTTGCAGCTGGATGAGAACATGTGTTTGGGTAAGGGGTGCTTGGGAGGGGCACAACAGAGGAATTAGGGCTCCAGAAATTTAAAAGGGGGAAAAGATAATTGCAGATTTGTCTGGTTTCAGCACTAAATGAAGGTCAAATTCAATCATCATTAGAGATTATTAAGAAAATGCTTAGGCAAAATAAACAGTGGCTGACACACCAAGGAAAACCAGGTGTGTGATCAGATGGACCTTCCAAGCACACCAGGTTTTTACTCAGGTTTAAACCCCCCCCTGCACCTTGTGTAGACTTTTCCCCACTGTCCAAGCCCAGTTCCAAGGAATCAGTTCGGGTCTGTGGTTTCAGCCTTGGACCTCTGGTGGCTGCCTGTATTTCTGTCACGGCACTTAGAGCAAAGTGATGATCCAGGAATGATATTCCTCCCACAGCTCCATCCGTGGGCCAGGAGCCCAAAAAGCTGCCGCTGTTGCTGTGAGTGCTGTGGGCTGTCCCTGGCAGAGGAGAGCTCCAGTCCAAGAAGCGCGGAATTAAACGCGCGTTAATTTTTCATTTCTGTAACAAGCTTTTAGAATCCTGTTCAGAGCACGAAGAAAACGTTTCCAAACTAGAAGTGATTTCTGTGGTCTGGCTGGGGACTGATTGCCCCTCTGGCAGATGAGCAGAAGCCCTTGAGCACAGAATTGCTCTGTGCTGCTGTCACAGCCCCCAGCGCTGCTCCAGCACAGCAGCTCTGGCACTGGGACCTGTGCTGCCCTGGAAGGCAGACCTGGAACAGAGACCAGACAGAGGAAAAGGATGAAATGGGGATTTATTAAAAGGCCTCAGTGGATGCACCTTGGGCAGTGCCGGAGCCCAGGCAGGGCTGCACCCAAGGTGAACCCAAACTGGGCACAAAATGGACGAGTGGGCACCAGGTCTCACATTGTCATGAGCTTTGGTCCATTAGCATATTGGAGCCAATTGTCCAATTAAAGCTTCAGGCTATGAAGCTCGATCCTCCTTGTTTTTCTCTCTTCACTTCCCTGTTGTTTGTGCTCTTGGGCCTGCAAGGATGGCATTGGCCATCCTTTGTCCCAAGCCAGGGAAGGAATTGTTTTGTCTGCCCGCTCTGTGAAGGGAGCTCAGCACCACCCAAAATGAAACCCAGAACTGCACTGAAATAACCCAGAGTCTGGAAAATAGAAAAGCTAAAACTGAAGGCATCAGCTGGGGAATGAAATCTCTAATGACAGAAGAAATGGGATAACTGGATTGTAAACAAACCCATTTGGGACACTCAGGAAAGGTTAAACCCTGGGATTGTCTGTCCAGGAGAGGAATTATTATTTCTTTAGCTGAAGCCTGCCAAACAGGGAATAAAGCAAACCCAGCTCCTAAGGTGAAGTGAGAACTGGAACATGGCCAGAGTAATGTCATTGTACTCCTTTCATTTTGGGGGGTTCACAGTCAAATACCTCTCAAGCTGCCCAAAGCTCTGACATCCAAGTGTATTCCAGAGTCACTCAGTGCTATCAGGTATTTTAAGTGCTTGTTTTGATGCAAGGAATATTTTCAAAGGAAGTTACGGGAATGAAACCCTCCTGGAGATGGGTTCTTTATTATCATAGCTACTTCCAAAAAAAATCAATTTCTGAGAAAGTGCATGATGCTTAAGGAAACTGGTAGAAACAGGGTGGAGATGCATAAAAATGCTCTCCTCTCTTTCGTACAATACTCTGACTTTACTCATCCCCAGCAAATCAATAGGTAAGTTTGGTCCTCATCCTTTTACCACACCCATTGTTATTCTCCTCTGATACAGGTCTTAAATATTGAATATTTAGGGAAATATACATAAAAGTTTATATAGATATAAATGTATATAAGTGTGTACATGTTACAGAGTACAAATATGTATATGAGTATTTGAGTATGAGTCAAGTTCAAAGACGTGTGAGGAAGAATTTTAAGTTAATTACAGAGATTCTTAATAGGTGTGACTTCCCCTGGATCCCTGGAAGTGTCTGAGGAGGGAGCTTGGAGCACCCTGGGATAGTGGAAGGTGTCCCTGGGTGGGCTCTAAGGTCCCTTCCCACCCAAATCTCTCCATGATCCTGTGAGTTCATTACCATAACCCCGCACCCTGGGCTGTCACATTCTCCCAAAGCAAGGTAAACATTTTCCTTTGGACAATAAAACTAGGAATTTGTAACAGATGAAAAATAAATTCTGATTTTTGACCTTAGAATTTACCCGTCAAATAAGTGATTTTACATTCGTGCTTCAAGGTACCCTCATTCTCCTCAAGCAAATATTGAAGTGTAATTATAAAGGGGACAGAGCTCCACCACTTTCCTAAGCCTTAATCTGCTTTTTCCCCTGCTTTTTTTTTTT
>VWZN01019103.1:433141-467106 GCA_013396955.1 Regulus satrapa
TTTTTTTAAATGGTCATTTTAATGCTCTTTAAACACTGCTCTTCCTTTTGACTGGCCATTGATCCTAATGCCTAAATCCATACCTGCTTTGCTGAGGTATATCTTGCTGTATATTGATAAATCAATATTTTTATGATCCGTTACCCAAAAGTAAACAAAATTTAATGTGATGCAAGGGTTGATGTTAGATTTTATTTCTATATAAATAGAATGCACGTTGCAAATACCCTCAGACCACTAGTTTGCAAAATTAAACCCATGAGTGGTAATAAAGAAGTCCTCATCCTCTTTGGACCAAAATTTGGATTAAAATAACCAAAAATATAGTGGGTTTAGGGATTGTTTATAGCTGATTAATAGCACATACATAATTCCATTGCTTTCCTGTGGAGGGCTGTGGCCAGTTCTGGGATTCAATGAGATGCTCTGATGGGACAACAAGAAGGATTTTTTTTTCCTTTTCTGGGCAGCTCCAACATCTAACTTGGCTCCTCCCAAACCCAAACCCATTATGACAGAATTTCAACTCAGAGCAAACAGAAGAGCAGCTGGAAGGGAATTTTTGCAGCCACTGTTTTCCCAGGGACCACGGGCAGCACGAGAGGAGCTGTGATGCCAACCCCACCACATCTGTCCTTCCTGGGGACAGAGCTGCCTTTGTCCCAGGAGGAAAAACACAGAGGCATTTTATCACACTGGGATTTGGAAAATGCTCAGAACTGCTTTGGAAAGAGAAAACTTTTCCAGAGATTCTAAACAGGATTCCCCCCCCAAGGATTTTAGTGATTTACAGAGTGTTTCAAGGAAAATCCTTGTGAGACATGTGGAAGGAAAGTGTTTTCAGACAAAAAGTTGGACAGAAAAGCCTCCTAAATGCAATAATTGCTGAGTTCACTGGAAACTTGACACAAGAGCAGGGAGAGCAAAACTCTTCTCCTCTCTTTATTTCAGAGCATGGATGCTTCAAGTGTTTGGGGCTGATCCTCTCCAGAGGATAAAATCTCCCCATTTTCAGTTCAAAATCCTAAAAGCATTAGAAGTTTTAAAGGATTTTGGTGCTTTAATAGGCAAACACAAGCAGGAAAAATAGGAAGCGACTGTGATTTTATGAAAATTGTATGTAAAAAATAGGAAGTGACTGTGATTTTGTGGTAATCATGGACACTGGAAGTGTGCACAAGATATTTAATGTCAAGGAGCCATTGCTGTTCCTTAGGGAATGAATCAGGATTTCAGTCCTGGATAATCCAATGACCCAAGGAGGGATTAGTTCCTGTTCTCCCATGGAAATTATGATCTCTCCCTTCTCTCTCTCAGCTTTCATCACCCACCTTGAATACCACAGTGTCCAAAAGTGCTGATCCACATTAGGATTCTTGGAAAAAAAACAAGGAATTGCTCTTTCCCAGCAGGTCTGGGGAGGCTTGATGATGCTTTTGGCTGATGCAGCAATTAAATAATTGTAGATAACATTCAAACCATACAAAACCACGTATCTGACTATGCCCATGACATACCTAGAAATAAAAAAATATCAATTATCAGCATTTCAAAAGAAACTAAATTATCAGTTCTTGAATTCAGAGTAATCCTGAGGTTTAAGCACAGAAGTCACCTGCAGTGGAAGATCTTTCATGACAGTGAATGTTACTGTCATCAAATAGATTAAAAAATCATCCTGAAAATAGATTAAGAATTCAGGGGCATAAATATCTGGCATAGAGCACCTGTAGCTATTTTATTTTTTTAAAATAATTAATTACTGAAATGCTTAAATACATATGAAATACTGCAAGTTCTACTGCATTGCAAGAGAACAAGACCAGGTAAATCCATGAGCAGAGGGGCTAAAATACATAGATTTTACAATAAAAGGTAACTTTGATCCTAAGTTCAGTTAAGTATTAACTCGGTTAAGTATGATCTTGGTATGATCTCTGAGAGTATAAAAAAATAATAAATAATATAATATCAATGTCTGTAAATGTAATTAATTAATTAAATACCTGGAAACACCACCCGTGATCCAGAACAGATTTGGAACAGAACAAAATCCTGCATTTCACAGCTCCCAGGGAAAGCCTTTCCATCAGCACGGAGGGGAAAGGGCACACAGAGCTGCCAGCCCTGGAAATTCAGTGTGCAAAAAGCAGCAGGGTTGGAGTATGATCAGCTCCCAAGGGGCAGGAAAAGTCTTTGTGCTTTCCCTGGACACTCTTTTGAAATAAATCAGGACACCAGCTTCAGCTCAGGAACAGGCCACATCATTGCTGACACACCCAAGTACAGGGCCAACCCCAAAATAACCTTTCTAAATAATTATTTTGACAGAAAGAGCAGATTTCCTTGGGTAGACAAAAGCTCCAAAGCCACTGCACTCCAGGTGAGCCCCTCTCCCCCACTGTGCCCCGCGAGTGGATCCAGCACTGAAACCCCAGAGGTCTAACACTACCAACTTCCTGATATTATAAAACAGAATTTAGGCATTTCTCCATTCATATGATTTGTTGCTGCCAAGGTTTTTTCGTTTGTTTGTTTTTTTGGTTTTTTTTCATCTGTTTGGTTTCCCCAGCTCGGTTTCTACTTCAGCGTAGAAAATAACCTGAAATATCCCCAAACCTACCTGAACCAAGACCTGCACCTGCCCCAAGCCTTGCAGCGGGCTGTGAGTAAACCCAGAGGGAGCTGTGTGGAACACGGGGCCCTTTTTTTGAATACTTTCATTGTGGCAAAACCCGTTCTGCTGGTTCATTGTATTATCACAAATGTTTTCGCTGACTTAACTCCTCGGATGACTCACACAGAGGCAATTGGGCTCCCGGAATAAAACACTGTTGTAGCAGTTTTTCCACATAAAAGGCAAGTGTTTCAGGGCTCCTGCTTCAACAGGGGTTTCTTTTTTAATGTATATAATACGGGGTCAGTCTCAGCTCTGCTCCAAGTTGGTGAATAAGCAGCGAGGGTCATGTCCTGCTGAAGCAGCCTGGAGGAGGGAGGTGCAAACCTACACAGGCCATCTAAATTTATATTGGGAAGGAAATTTGTCTCCTGGGACAGCATTATCTTTGTGTGGTTTCTATGGTTGCTTGTTCAGGTCGTTCTATTCCCCCCGGTGATGTCTCCCTCTCTGCCAAAAAAAAAAAAAAAAGTTTTTTTTTTTTTTTTTTTTTTTAAATGATGAAGAGTTACTGACATATTCATGATGGAGCAGAAATCGATTTGACAGTAGTGATTGGCATTTTCCAAGCCATGTGGCTGCATTAACTGGGTACATTTAATGGGGAGCATTTGTGAACCGATGAAGAAATCCTATCTATACCCTAATTCTGTGGCCAATGGAAAAGAAAAGGTTCCAAACTTGCAACAGGAGAATGAGATCTGTGCAAAGGAGGTGCTAACTGTCCTTGGGAAAAGCCAGTTCCACCTGATGAAGGCTGGGAGGGGCACACCCTGACTCACTGGAGGCTGCAGTGGAAAGAGTGGATTTTTGGTTGCTCTTTTAAGGTATTTTTGAAAACAATGCTTCAATTGACGTCTGGTATTTTTTTGTTTCACGTGTTTAAGTGAATCTGCCTGGATTTTGTGCTGAATTCTTTCCTTCAGCAGCACAGCATTAACCAAGTCTTCATCTGCCTTTTGTTGCTGTGACACTTCTTTGACTGTGCAATCAGAGAATCCCAGAATGGTTTGGGCTGGAAGGACCTTAAATCCCACCCAGTTCCACCCCTGCCATGGCAGGGTCACTTTTCAGTGTCCCAGTGTCCCAGCCCCGGTGTCCAGCCTGGCCTTGGGCACTGCCAGGGATCCAGGGGCAGCCCCAGCTGCTCGGGGCACCCTGTGCCAGGGCCTGCCCACCCTGCCAGGGAAGGATTTTTCCTACCATCCCATCCAAATTGGCTCTATTTCCACTTCAGACCATTGCACCTTCTCCTATCACAAGCTAAAAAGTTGTCCCCTGGTTTGCCCCCACATCTTTCTTACCACAACAATCCCATTGGGTTTGTTGCTCAGGACCTGTTGAAACTGTCACTGTTTGCTTTGGCATAATAGAGCAGATAGATACAGCCTCTTGAAGATGACAAAATATCATGATAATGTAAATTATGAAAGCATTATTCTCATGTTAAATATCTATGTGCACATTCACTCATCAGTCTTGTCAAGGAAAAAAAAGCTTTGGCAGAGTTCTGCAAAACTCCACTGCTCTGTAGACTTTTCAGAAGACATTTGAGAATTATTTAAAACCAGAAATTGAGGGCTGAGAAGCACAGCTACTCATTTTGCACTGAAATCCTTGAGTTCGGAGCAACTCAGTGTGAAATGAGGTCGAGCCTTTGACACGGGAGTGATGTGGGACACCCGATCACCGTGGGATGATGGAGCAGCCCCGCAAACAGCGGGGGAAACAAGGGCCAAGCGATGCTCCCAAGGACTTGGCAGGGCAGGGTCCTGCTGGGGCTGAGGCTTTTGCATGCCAAAATCGCTCTCTGGAGCTTTAGATCCAGCAGGCTTGAGAACTTGATCCCGTGGATTGAAAGGAATTGGGCGGGGAGGTTAAAGAGGGAGTTTGACAGCAGCCCCAAAGAGCCTTCAGCACCTGAAGGGAGAACAAAGAGCGGTCTGTTGCTCTGCTGAGCTCCCTGACAGCAGCAGGATTCCCTCCAGCATGGAGGATTTGGGAAATCCAGCTGCAGCCACTGCAGGGAAGAGTCTTGAGGGGATGCTGAAGGTGAGCTCAGCAAGCAGCGGCTCCGATCCTCTCCTACGGGATCTGCGAACGTTCGTGTGGTGAGGAGCGAGTCTTTGGGAAGGGACTGACAGAGGAACACTGAAAAGCTTCATCTGCACCTGCCAGACCCTGGAGGACAACGACGTAACAGCCAGCAAAACCAAGGTAAAGACAAGGGTAAAATCAGAATTGCAGTAAAAATGTCCTGCTGTTGAAATCAGAATATTTAATGATGGGGGAAATCAGTCACTAGCTGATGCCTAAGCAGTGTGTTTCAATGTAAAATTGAGCTATGAGAAGTTTAGATGGCATATTTCTCTTCGCTAATACTCACGCTGAAGTGATAAATTTGAGCTGGTTAGAATTAGGAGAGGGAAATGGATGTACCAGGGCCCAACTTGACTTGTCAAGGACCTCGCACAAGGAGCAAGATTGCAGCACGAGGCTCTGCACTTTGCCTCTGAATTATGAAACCAGGATTTCTCTATTTCCAAAACTTCAGCTTCGATTAATTTTCCTCTCCTTCAAAGTTCGGGAAAGAAAATAAACCGTATCAGAAATATAAATGGTGCAACGATGGGCCTTTTGTTTCACTTCTGCATATCTAATAAACTCCCAGATACACTGAGGGGGTCTCCAACAAAGCAAGTCCTCTCGTGTTGGGCAGAGATTATTCTCACAAAAGGGAACCTCTTTGTCAAAACAATGGGAATAAGAAAGTTTTGGAGATTAAAATGTCAGGTAGATAAACACATTACTTTGAACCGTATTTGTATTCCATGGCTGGTTCAGACGCTCCGCAGTTATCTTTCCCAAAGTAAACATGCGTGAAATCTGATCAGCTCTTTATTGTACACGGAATAAATTATGCAGGGCATTGTAGGAGACTCCTATACGGCTCATTTACACATCTTTTGATAAATGTAATATGCAGATTCCTGCTCCTTTGTGAGGCATTAACCTCCGTGCATATTGATGCTGTTATTCCCAGAGATGACAGGAGCTCAAAGACCTTTCTGTGTCTCTTTGAGAGCTGGCAGGGCCTTGATTGGGGAGGGACTCGCCCAGGGATGTACAAGCAACCTTTCTTTAGAATGCAGCCTTGTCATAAATTTTCTTCTCACTGTCAGAGAATTAAAGGTTTCAAGTGGTTTTGATAATGGTGTAACATGGTTGGGGTAGAAGACATGAGTTTATTGCACTGTTCAGGAGGAAGTCACCCCTAATCCACCAACTACAGGAATTACTGGAAATTTAAACGACAAAAATTCACATTAAGTGGCAAAACGCTTCGAAGATAAATCATTTGGGGTGCTTATCTCAGTTTAAAACACCCAGCAAGTCTATTTGAAGAAAAGAAGGAGCTCCTTAAACGCCTCAGATTGGGGCTCCACTGAGGCACTGATGATCCCCAGGCATCAAATCCTCAAGGAGGATGTTGGAAGCTTTTCCCAAGCACCTGTGCAATGGCAGATTTGGGTAAAACCTTGTCTGATAGGGCTGCAAAGCAATAAAGCCACTTAACATTTGCTGATGAATGGGATTGAAATTACGTGCACACCTTTATTTTTGTGCAAAAATGTTCCTTTTCCCTTATTTGGCATCACAGTGATAAAAAGAAAAAAGGATGCTGTACTCTAAAGGTGAGGATTTGTAGATTTTTCTTTTGAAAGAAGCAAATCTAAAGGAAACCTGAAGGTTTATTTAAAGTCTTCTCCTTACTCAAAACCAAGGCTGTTTATTCTTGCGGCCTTCTTGTTCTTACACAAAGGTAGGAAAAAAGTTTTTTCAGGGAAGGAAAAAAAAGAAAAGCAGCATTTTTTTGGGGGATGTTCTCCCAGCATGTGAGGGCTGGTGGATGTGAGGAGAGCAGGAGCTTGCTGGATTACACAAGTCCCCTGCTAAATAAAGCAGCTGCAGGGCTCAGACTGGATGTGTCATTTGCTTGTGATCATTTCACTTGACAAGGAAAGGAAGGGCTTTGCTGCAAAGCATCCCCGAGCTGAGACCTCTCCTGATTCCTGCTTCCATCCCGGCCAGGAGGAGCTGCAAAGGAGCAGAGGGAGCTGGAGGGGAAATGGCTTTTCCACAAGTCCTCGGAATATTGAAAAGTTGAACTTTTGCTGATAATTGAGTGGGAACTTGGTGAAACCTCAAAAAAAGTCAGAAAATTCTGCTTTACTCTAAAGGAACTTCTTAAAGGCCACGGTGCCAGGGTGTCATTGGCTTAATCCTCGTGTGGACATTACAACAGCAATTCCAGCAAGGAGCCTTTCAGCTTTATCAGGTCTTTCTCAGACTTCCAGGACCTTGAAGTCCTTTGCCTTGCTCCAACACAAAAGAACTTACAAACATACTTCCCCTCAAAAAAAAAATCTATTGATTGTTGGACACACAGAATTCTCATTTTAAGTTTGCAGACATAAATATTTTAGCTGGTATATTTGGGTCTGCAGAGCTGTCCAACAGAGGAGAGGAAGTTCCTTGTTTTTCCTCTATTTGCAGTGAAGTGCAGGTCAGGAGCAGTAATTCCATTAAAATCACAATCAGGTCAACCAAAAAATTATTGACTCTGAAATCGCGGGGTAAAGATAATTATATGTATGCAGATATTTAATAAATGAAGCCTTATTAATTATTCTCTAGAGTGTGTAGGATGCATTTATTCAAAAAACCTGGAAGCTCAGATGTGATTTCTGGGGCTTAGAGCAGTGTTTCATCTTAAAGAAAAAAAACTAAAATTAAAATAGAGTAAAATAAAACAAAATAAAGTAAAGCAGAATAGAGTAAAATAAAATAAAATAAAATAAAATAAAATAAAAACCCAAGAGCAGGAAAGCAAAGGCCAGAATACAGACACTTTTAGGAGCACAATGTTAGGAACAGACCTGCAGTGGTGCTTTGGTACCAGTGCCAGCAATCCACATTATCAGGGGAATTAATTCCTGGTGTCTGCCTGGTTCCAAATGTTTTGGGGACTCTCATTAATGGAAAAAGATGGACTTGGAAGGAAGCAGAGTAAAAAACAATTAAAATGTTTCCTGATCCCCTCTATGCCAAACTCTGGATTAATGAGCAAGATCAGCCGACAGCTTGGTGGAACTCTTGATAACTCCACATTTCCATGAAATCCACAGCTCAGTGCCTGTGTTTGGTGCTTGTGTCTGAAGGAAAGAATTAGTCACACCCAAAATTACTTGCTGGCTGCTGGCATGGAAATATATTCTTTGTATTTCTCTGCCCTGGCCGGGAAGGCTTTTGGATGTTTGTTTTAGGTACCCATATTTTCCCGTTAAATGATGTAGGGACAGCTGGCAATCTTTTTATGGATTCATTTACTCAATGCTCCTGTGAGATGGGGAAATGTGATTAATCTCCTTCACAGGCAGGGAACTGAAGCACAGAGAAACCAAGGCTCAGATCTGTAGACATCTTTAAAAGCCCAGTAACACTGCAGAGTCTGAAAGAAAATACACCGACCCCACCAAAAAACCAACCTCAGTCAATATCTTACAAAAATCTTTCAGCATCCCACTTGGCAGCTTCATGCCCAGACTGCCCTGGCTAAGGAAGGAGTCGAATCTTCCCTAAATGATCCAAAACAACCCAAAAAGAGGAGAATCAGGAACAGAACAAACAGTCCAGCCCCAATCACCTTTGCCATCTCGAGTGCTGCTGCAGCACTGCCCATCTGCCAGCAGCATCTCCAGCCCCAGAGCATGCAGCGGAAGGTAATTAATTTTTCACTCCTAATTAACAGTTCTCCAAACGCAGTGCTGTAGCCAATGAGGTTTTCAGACACCCAGTGCCTGCCTCAGATCAGGGGATATCACTTATTTTTGGAAAGGTACTCACAGACTTCTTCTCTCGTCCTGTCCTGACCTACTTTGGAAGATGTCTCTAAAATAGCTGATTTCTCTCACAATAATTGAGTAAGCAGACAGGAAAATAATGCTGTCCTGCCCCTCTTCTACAGTGGTGTGGGCACTGTAAGAATGTGCCTATTAATAAGAAAATTAAAATTAATCTTTTATTCCGGAGGGAGAAAATTGCCAGTAAAAGCTGAAGAATAGAACATTTTATAGTCATTCTTGCAAAAAGCATCACAAAGTATTTTGTACTAAAACCCAAAAATCATAGGATCAATCCCAGAATGGTTTGGGTTGGAAGGGACCTTAAAGACCGTCCAACCTACCCCCTGCCATGGGCAGGGAAACAAGTTTTCTTTTCCAAGGGGGAAAATTATAATTTAGGAGGATGAAAAGCAAGGGTTGTCTCTTTTGGTACAAAAAGTTCTTCTGTGCCAAACTTGCTCCAGAGGGAGCAGCTCTGGCTCTTCTTTTTGCCTGTCCCTCATTTTGGGAGTAGCTGAGGAAGAACAGAGGATGTTTGCACCTTTATTTTCAGCACATCCTGCCTTCCACACCATGCTGAAACATTTTATTGCTTCAAAGAAGGTCTTTTGCCTTAGGTACTACAGCCAGAGGAAGCTGGAGTGATTTTTTTTTTTTCCTTTATTTTAGCTGTCTTATTCCCAGTTTTCAAGCTGCATACTAAAAGCCTCCCTCAAATATAGAAACGGGAATCTGCACCACTGCTGTGGCTAAGCTGACTTGGGAAAATAAATATCCAGCTCCAATTCCAGGTGGGATATACAAACTGTAGTTTAATTCACGGAGATTCAAATTATGTCTAATGTAGCAATTTTCTCACCCACTCTCACTCCACTGGCTGAGAGCTAAAGAAAGAGCCGTGGTGCTTTGCAGGCACTGGTACATCCTGGAATCAAGATTTTCTCTTGATTTCAGCCTCCAGCTCCGGGTCTCCAGCACAGGAAGGTCATGGAAGTGTTGGAGGCAGGCAAGAGAAAGCCACCAAGTTGATGAGAGGGATGGAGCAGCTCTGCTGTGAGGAAAGGCTGGGAGAATTGGGATTGCTCAGCCTGGAACAAAGAAGCTTTGGGGTGATGTCATTGCGGCCTTCCAGGACCTGAAGGGAGCCTACAGGAAGAACACAGAGAGATAATTTATGAATAGCTGAATGGACAGGAGAAGGGGGAGTGGCTTTAAGATGAAGGAGGACTGATTTAGATTTGATATTGGGCAGGATTTGTTCCCTGGGAGGGTGGGCAGGCCCTGGCCCAGGGTGCCCAGAGCAGCTGGGACTGCCCCTGGATCCCTGGCAGTGCCCAAGGCCAGGCTGGACCCTGGGGCTGGAGCCCCTGGGACAGTGGGAGATGTCCCTGCCCAGGAACTGGATGGGCTTTAAGGTCTCTTCCCATCCAAACCATTCTGGGATTCCATGATTGATTTTCATAGTTAAACAAAGAGAAGAACTTGAGGTACACCCTCATATCCAGATTAAAATTATCACAAATAGCAAAAGCCAAAAATCAATGAGCAGCCCCTGAATTTGCTGGTCCTGCCAATCTCTCGAGCTGTGGAGCTGTTTGAGCAGCAGCTCGTGATGTTTGCCACAATCTGAACAATCTCCAGTTCCCAAGCAACGCTCATTTGGAGGGTGGAGTTGGGCATTTTCCTCTGACCTCCCTGAACCAGTGGAAGTTGGGAAAAGCCGAGAGGAGCGGAGTTTTATTCTATTCCTTCAGTCAGCATTTTGTACAGTGAACACAATACAGAGCAGGATCTGCATGGGGGTTTGGATGAGGGAGATGTATCAAGGGAAAATCTCCACTGAAATGTTCAGAAAAGGGCACATAGAGAAAGAGAAATAGAAAGGTGGGATCCACATGGCAAAACCTCACCGATTTCTTCAGGAAAACTCTCCCCCTCTACCTCTTTGCTGGTGCAGGCAGTCCTGGCTATGGGGAGTTACCCAGCAAGGGCCTGGCAGAGGTGTCTCACATTATGAGAATTTAAGATTTTGGGAAAATTCCTAAAGCCATTTTCTCTGCTTCTGATAAAGGGGGCCCTACTGGCACGTATCTCATCTGATTAATTAGTAGTACCTCGCTCTGTTAATTAGGCAAAAATTCACACCTCATTGACCTAACACAATCTACATAAGGATCCTCTCATGAAAAATACAGAGAGCTCATGTTTTACAAACTTTCTTATCCTCCCTTTTGTGATTCTTGATAGAAAATCATATCAGATACAGGATAAGGAAAAGTTGTGAAATTATCCAGCAAAAAATTTGAGGTGGGCAAATGTTTTTGTCCCCATATTGCAGATTTGTTGTTAGAGAAATCCTGAAAAGTATTGACCTGAGTACTTGGGAAATGTGCAACAGTCAGTGAAAACAGAGTTACCAGATTCAGAGTTTTCTGCATGCTGTGCTGAAAGGTCATCGTGGCCAGCTCAGCTTTAAATGTGTTTAAATGCTCTGAAACAAAATTGAGAGAACCATGACTCCACAAAAAAAAGGGTGTGGGAAAATCGAGGGGTGTTTTAAAGTGGTAACTCTTTAGCACCTGGGTGGGATTGAAGAAAATGGAAGCTGTGTTTAAACTCAAAAAAGAAACAAAAGAACTCTGTAAAGCAGATCCACGAGGAGGATCCACATCCTGCTATAAGGGACAGGACACAGGGAATGGCTCCCACTGCCAGAGGGACTTTAGGGATAAATCCATCCCTGGGAGGGTGGGAGGCCCTGGCACAGGGAACCCCTGGATCCCTGGCAGTGCCCAAGGCCAGCTTGGATGGAGCTTGGAGCACCCTGGGATAATGGAATGTATCCCTGGTGGCCCTGGATGGAGTTTAAATTCCCTTCCAACCCAAACCTTTTTTAATAAATCCACCTGAAAACAGCCATCTTGGTGCTGCTGTAGCTGATTTGATTCGGCCTGAGCTGGTTTTATCTCCATCCTCACCTGAGGGGCTGTGCAAGAGCAAAGTCAAGCCAGGTCCTCACAGTGAGAAGCTTTTCACATCAACCTTTCAATGTCTTGGAAGTCAATATTTTCAGGGCATGGAAATGAATCACAATTGTAGCACGACTTAAATAATGCTGTTATCTCATATGTGGAAAAGAACCCAAATTTGCTTTCAGTTTTATAAAGACCAGTAAAATTTAGGTTAGTTGCAAAAACTCAGGAGTGCCAAGATTTTTATTCATTATTTTTGACCCAACAGTTTCACCATTTCAAATCAGACAAGGGATGTTATCTTTGCAATAAAAGGCTATCGAGAATCTAAATGAGAAATTAAATGCTTCTTCATGCTGGTTTATTTTAGATTAGAGAAACTTAAACCAGATGTAAACCTGAATTGCTGAGGCATGAGAAGGGACTAACAGCAGAGTGATAAATATCTGAGTCGTGTTGTTCTAGGTGCAGATTTGCATTAACTCAAATAAATTGATCTGTAAGCTTTTCTAAAACTTAATTAATGCTGCAGAACAAAGCTGGAGATCAATTATCAGCTTGATATCTTGGCACAGATAAAGTTGAACTAAATTAACTATCCAAAAATGTATGGTATCAATATCATGTTGAAATGATTACTGGCACGGGGTAGAAATGGATCCCCGTGCAGCCTGAAGCAGAATCCTTTATTCCCAAATGTTGGATATGCTGGAATTCTATCCATCAACTCTAAATTTTCCTTAGCAAAAAGAGCATTTTATACTGCATTAAAAAGAGTAACAAGAGGCTAGAGATGCACAGACATGGTGAGTGTTTTTCTAAGCCCACTCAGGAGCAGCTGACTATTTATTTTCTCCAGAATAAGAGAATTTCCTGGTGAGCTGGTGGACAGTTATCATGAAATTGCTAGTTACTGTCAGGAATTAGGTGGCAGTATTGAATTAGTGAGGCAAAGATGTAATTTCTTTGTGTCTGGTAACTCTTCAGGTACTTCTTTTTTGCTGGTTTCTTCTGCTCCTTCTTTTGGCTGATTTTGCTAGTAGGTTTGCAGTGTAATTAGGTCCTTTTTATTAAAATCTGTGCAGTGCAGTGGTGTCTGCATCTTGAAACGAATCTAAGGAATGTGTGCAGGAATGCAGATTCCCTGGTTAGGAAGTTCACACACACAGATAAAATATTCAGAATACACCAGCTGGATAAGTTCTTCTGGAGGAGATATTTTAAATTTCTTTAAATTCATGGATATATTGCAATCTATATTTTTTGTCATGGGGACAAGCCTATAAAGTTTTATATCAAAGCATCCCAAATGAGATTCAGGCCTCCAAGACTGCCTTCCATGTTGAAATATAAATTAATAGTATATCTTACCCATTGGTCTGAATCTCCATAGATCTTCACATGCTCAATCTGAATTTCCTGCTGTGGCAAGAAAAGCAAATTAAAAGTGTTTCCAGTTCAGTCTTGGTGTTAAGGTAGGGATGGATGGATGGATGGATGGATGGATGGATGGATGGATGGATGGATGGATGGATGGTTGAAGGGTTCTGTGATTTCCTTTTTTTATCTGTGGTTTTCTTTTTATTCTGTGTTTTTTCTTTTAATGCCAAACTGCATCCTGTGAAAGCTAAAAAATACAGAAGCATTTGTCTTGTCATCAGCAATCTCTCTTCTCCATGATCTCTGATCCTCCTAAAAGCACTCCAGGCTTCCCACCTCCCTTCCACACAGGGAGGCTCCGTGGGAGGTTTTCCAGTGCTCTTTGCCTCATTTGAAAGCGCCCAGTTCATGTTGTAAGAGGCCAGATGCTGCCACACACTTCAACCTCTGCTTCAGCGAGGCATTAAAAACTTTCCAAGACAGGGACAGAGTATCCCAGAGATGAGTTTAGATCTCTTCAGTCGATTGTATTGATCAAACACGGCTCCATTTTAAACTCAGAGTCAGATAACCCTAATTTGTTTATAAAAGGGTCTCTTTGAAGGTAGTCTTAATTAAGTAGAAGGGAAACGAGTCTGTCATTGATGAGAGGAGAGCAATGTGGGCAACTAAATAAATATCCCACCACCAAAAACATCTGCTGGTGGTAAAGTTTTCAAGAGAATGATTTGGGAATCACTGAATATAAAGGTATTTGTCCTTTGATCAAGGACTCCTGCTCAGTTCCCAGTGGAAAAACAGACAGCTCCTCGTTGGCTGTACCCATGGAATGGCAATGAAGGTGTGCACACAGTGCACTGGGCAATTTGGTCCCAAAAATGTCATTTTTACAAATGTCTGGGGACTGCCCAGCCCCGGGCTACCCATTCCCAGCAGGGCCTCAAGGAGCTGCTGGGATTCATGGAAACCATGCACATCCTCTGACTCATGGGGGCTGGATTGTAAATGACACACAGCATCTCCTGCTGAGCTAAGAACTGTTCACAAAAATGGGAATAAATTGGATTTCACCTCTCTTGTGCAGCTGCTTTGGGTGTGGAGGGCACAGGACCCTGCAGGCTTTATTACACTTGGTAGTAAAATGCTACAGACTCAAAATCTTCCCCCTCTGAAGGTAATTCTGTCACAGAGTATTTAGGAATGTTGGCTGACCGTGGCTTGTTGCTTCATTTTGCGGTTCCTTTGAAGTCATCAATATCCCAGGTTCATTTGGTGGCAGAGCTAGCTCAGGGGAGAGGAGAAGGATGTGTCAAGGATTCAATTCCACTGCTAACTGCTTACAGGGACTCTGATCCTCTAACCCTTAATCAGGGAAAACTGCTGGCCTTGGCAGGACAGGGAGAAAATGCTCCAGGAGGCTTCTTTGAGTTGTTTTCATCCTGTTGCTCATTATTTGAAGATTATATATCCAGTAAGTGCAATAATAGGGGGTTGTTTTTATGTCCCTGCAAGAGTCATCTAACAGGGAGGAAAGCCTTTACCATAAAGTGCAGGGAATTGCTTCCCAGCTACAGGAGCAGCTTGTGGAGCTTTTATTTCCATTTCTTTTATTAACTATTGATAATGATATATGCTCTTTGAAGTACACTCTGTTTACACTTAAAGAGCATAATGGAATGGCAATGACGAGGCAGAAGGTAAATCTGAGTTTCTAAACAAAACATTTTTAAATGATAAAGTAGTTCCAAGCAAAGAAAATGCAAGGAGAAAAATTGGTCACTTGGGATGCTGTTGCTGTCTTTTGGGACTATCTAAAGATTGCTGACTAGATTAGATTAAAACCACCATAGCACACAATTAAACTTTCATGGAAAATAATAATTTTAAATATTGATGACAATTTTTTCTTGCAAACCACTTTAAAAAACCCCTAACTGTAGCAGCTCAGTGGTATCAGTGAAATGCAGTGGCACAAGTGAGAGTTATGGGGCAGGCAATATCCCTTCTGTGTCAGCAGAAACTGTGGGCAAACCCAGCTCTGCTGGAATTTGGGGTGGGATGGCACCAGGGCCATCTCTGTGGGACAGCTTCTCCAAGGCTTGGTCACACTTTGCTGTGAGGTTAAACAAGAGGTGAATAAGAGGCACAGGGTGTGTAAGATCCACAGCCAGAGTGTGCTCTTTGCATGGAGCTTTCACCTCAAACTGAAGATTTAAGAAATTGTCCAAATGACAGAGGAGGCCACGGAGCTGCTCCCCGGGCTGGAGCCCCTCTGGGACAGGCTGGGAGAGCTGGGGGGACTCAGCTGGAGAGGAGAAGCTCCAGGGAGAGCTCAGAGCCCCTGGCAGGGCCTGGAGGGGCTCCAGGAGGGCTGGAGAGGGACTGGGGACAAGGCATGGAGGGACAGGACACAGGGAATGGCTTCCACTGGGTGGGATTTTGGGCAGGTATTATTCCTGTGAGGGTGAGCAGGCCCTGGCCCAGGGTGCCCAGAGCAGCTGGGGCTGCCCCTGGATCCCTGGCAGTGCCCAAGGCCAGGCTGGATGGGGCTTGGAGCACCCTGGGGGAATGGCCGATGTCCCTGCCCATGGCAGAGGGTTGGAAGTGGATAACCTTTAAGATCCTTTCCAACCCAGACAATCCTGCATCTCCTCTGCCAGGCAGTGACGTCCCTGTTGGGATGGAAAGGTTGTTTTTGCAGACAGCCCTTATTCCACCCCAAACTAATCTCTCCTGCTCTCTGCCTGACATCTCCCTCACCGTGCCCTCCCAGAGCCCCCAAGGACCATGGAAAAATACACACAACAAATGAGAATTATGCAACTCCTTGTCTCAGGCACTAGCTCTCCCTGCTGCTGGCCAGGCAGGTTCTGCCCCTGCTCCCACAGCCCCGGCTCTGCTGGGCCTGCCTTGGCCAAGTTCTGACTCCAAAGGAGCAGAAAGGAGCGGAGAGGGTTGGAGCAGGGAAGGAACAGCGGGTAGCAATCAGTTTTCTGGTTTTGTTCCTTTGTAAGGGTCTCAGGAACTGGGAATTGCCTCCAACAGTGGGGGTTTTTAAAGTTTCACCAGAAAGGCAAGAAAAGCAATGCTGTGTTGCTTAGAAGGTAAAATGTAAAGGAGGAAAAAAAGGCATTTATAGATTTTGCATATGCAGTTATTGAGGATATAATTTAAAAAGCAAACAGAAAGCAGAAAAACAGGAATATCAGACAGAAACAAGGAGAAAACAAAAAGCAGAAGGGAAACGGTCCTTTAAGTGCATGCAAAATGTTGGCACTGACACCAACGCTCTGCCACCTTCTTAATCTCATTTGTCTCAGAGAAACCCTCAGGACTGAGCTGCATGAGTGCAGGAAAAAGTAAATCCAGTGGGAAAACACGTGGGGGGGATCTGACAGAACTCACACTGATGGTCTGCTGACCACCCTCCTCCCACCCCATCCATCTGAAAACCCTAAAGGGGATCCATTTAACCCAGAACTATGGAAACCGAAATTATCAGTGAGAATAAAAGGGCATTAAAATTTTTTATCAGAGGTGTTTAATTGTTGGGACAGCTTTGCTCTTCTCCAAAATTCACTGTCAAAGGCAACCAGCACTGGCAAGCACAAGAGTTAAAGGAATGTCACCCCAGAATCATGGAATGGTTTGGAATGGTAAACCCAACAAGAATTTCCCTCTACCCTTGCACTCTCCTGAAACTGTGAGAATAACAGAGAGCAATTAACAGAATATGTTCTTTTATTTTGATTGATGGCTGGGCTGAAGAAAAACACTGGATTTTTTTTTTTTTTTTAATTGAGGTTAATGCTCCTCATTCAAATAACTTAAAAATAAATAATCGCTCCGTGTTCTTTTCTTTTTACATTTTTGTTAGGATTCCTTGCAGTGTGAGCCAAACCTTGTCTCTGTTGCTATGGAAGTCTTGTCTTACCATTTACCAGAGAAAAGGGTTTAAAAATGTAAATGGGAGATTGACTCAAAGATATTGATTGTTGCTACAAAGTGCATTATAATTTCATTATTTTCTTGCTATGCATCTTCTTTTTAATATCAGAATAGACTTGTAAGTTTCAAACTTATGACAGAATTTTTACATCAGAAAATAATTATCACAGTAATTATGCAAGATTTTCTTTAATTGTGGGCAAGAGAGACCTTGAAAATGCTAAGGAGACTTATGAAGGAGGAACAACTCAGTGGCTTTATCAGTCCAGGGAGTAAAAATATCCAGAGTTTTTGAAACTTTTTTTAAATTTATGTCCTTTGAATAGTAAAAAAAGGGTTATTTCAAGGAGCTCAGAGTTTCTCTGTTAGGAATGAAACTTAAAAAAATTAATGTTAAAGCTAAGCCCATTTTGACTTAAACATTGTCATTTTGGATGGATTGTTGGGAAGGGAGTATTGTTTCCTATTTGTAGACTTAAATCTAAAGCTTTGGAAAGTCAGAAAAGTCAGGAAACTTTTTTTTTTCCACACTGCATACATGACTTGATTTCTGTTGGGTTTTTTGGTTGTTTTTTTTAAGCAATAATTGTCTTCAATCCACGAGGAAAAAAAAAAAAAAAGGCACTGAAACTGGCTGTGAAATTGAACTATAAGAATATTGAGGATAAATCAGCAATGAATGTTTCCAGGCAGTGTGATGGTGGCTGGACAGACAGACAAATGTGGATTATCAGATCTCCAGATTTATTCAGTGATTGAAAACCCATTTGGAATATTCTCCTGAATTTCCCTGGAATCACAGCAAAACTGTTCAGCCAGAAAAGTGCAAAGGGACTAAAACTGGAGTTAAAATATTTGTGCAGGGAATCTAAAGAGTTCTGGGTGCTGCAATATAGAGACTACTTGGAGCAATTAAATTTCTGTGTCACTCTTGATTACATCAGAAAGGTGGGGCAAGCACACAAAAATGCAGTAGTGGAGTCTCTTTGATAATCAGATTTATGTTCTTAAGCTCCACAGAAACTTTTGAAACTGCATTAAAAGCAACTTGGTCACTTAGATAACATCATACATTCTTGGGAAAATACCCTGAAACACCCAATAACCCAGAAATAGCTTTAGCCATCACTGGGCAATGGGAGAAAAAGGAAGACAAAACCCATTCTCTGGCTTTGCCATGGCTTTTGAAGCTCCCTGAATTCCAGCTTCTTGCTACTCTTGGAATCTCTTCAGTTTCTTTTGTTTATTTGGACACGACTTCACGCCTGCAACCTTATTTTGTTCAATCACCAACAGAACAAACAAGTTTTTTTATGCATGATTTGCTCATTAGTGGCTGCTTCAAACACCCCATCTCCCGGTACATAATCCAATTTTTAGAATAATTGGGAAAATGATGTCGTGTAATTAGCATTCCGAAATCTGGTTTAATCCGTGTGGCTCTGGGTCAGCTGGGGAGAAGCAATTTCAATTAGTGATGAATTGCCTGGGCTGGGGGAGCAGGAAGGGGGGTGTTACACAACAACCCTGCGGTGTCACCTCCCTTGGCCACGCTGCTCCAGGATCTTCCAGAAAACTCAGCCTTGCCAGGGATTCGCTTGGCAGAGCCCTCCCCTTTGATTTATCTCAGGTCTGTGAGGATCTGATCCTGCACCTTTGGAAGCTGGAGGGAGTTTTGCAATTCCCTTGGACCAAACTCCCATCCTGGCTTCATTTTGGGGCTGGCAGTGGCCGGGGCTGGGCTCGTTAGGGCTGCTCTGTGTGTGTGTGCAGGCATGTGTGAAAGTGCACACACGCACAGAGCTCTCAGGGCTGGTGGGGATGCTCTGGCCACCCTCATTCCAATCCCGGGAATTCCACACCAGTCAAATTCCCCCCGGAGCCTCTTCAGAGCCAGCCTGGGAATGCTCCTCCTCAGCGACTCGCTCGGCAAAGGAGATGCTTTGCCCTGAGATCTTGCCCTATCAGGAGAAGCATCCGGCAAAAAGGAGGAGTGGATAAAACTTCCGAACAGACAAATGAGAGCAGACATTATTAAGGTTGGAAATATCCTTGCAAACCTGTCCTGTGCGGAGAAATTGAGATTTTTATTGCTATGCAAATGGCTGTTATGTACAAGTCTCACAGGCTGCGGTGGAGATGAATCATTTAAATTGACTTAATCACTACATATTCTGTTAAAGGGTTATCTGAGAATCTCATTAAGTAGCACTGCTAATGGCTGGCATGTTCAGGCCATTGTTTTAAAACTCAGAAGTCACCGAGTGAGTTTCCTGTCTGACAGAGAAACAAAACCCCAGGAGCTCGACAGCCTGACTTTTTATTTTGGATGCTTCACTTAATAACTCCTCAGAGGACAAGAGTGGCAGCATAGGGATTTGTGGTCTTACTTCGAGGTATTCCACAATCCGTCCTGAGAAAGTCTCGGCATTTCTTAAGCTATTTAAAATAGGATGTCTTAGGGCTTACACGTGTCTCATTTCTAACCTGTTGGTTGTGCACTCTTCAGTCACATACGTGGGGATGCACCTGGAGTTCACACCATGGAGAAATCCCACTGGCTCCCATTTTTCCATCCATATTAGGTTTAACTGTGCTGGCTAATACAAGGATTTAGGGGATCAGCTTGGGCAATATTTCTTAATGATATAAAGTAGCATAGGAGCACAGAGCTTGAAGCAGAGGATTGAATTCTCAGTCTTAATGAGATACGGCGCTCCAGCTTATCTATTCAGGCAGGGATTTTTATTGACAGCAGGAGCATGAGTGCAAGCTTTGGAAACAAAGTGAATTCAGCAGCTACCCAGAAGATCACCTTGACTGCAGCTCCCGCCGTCAGATGCCCAATCTGCCAGGAAGCTTCTGCATTATCCCCAGCCTCAGTCCAAATCTGAAATCCAAAGATTTGAACTCATCCCTCCTGTTTTCTTCCTCTGCAGAGCAGCTGGCACACGGACCTGCCTCTGCCCTCTCAATCTTCTTTCCCTTCCCTCAGTAATTTTCCACTTTGCATCCCTATACACCTTCTCCCCTTGCTTGTTGCAGTAGGTTTTATGCAAAATGGGCTTAATCCTTCCTGAGCCGCAGCCCTGTGCCAGCACACGGATGGAGGAATACAGAAATGTCACAGAATTCCACAGGCTGCTTTGGGTTGGAAGGGACCTTCAAACTCATCTCATCACACACCCTGGGACACCTTCCACTGTCCCAGGCTGCTCCAAACTCCATCCAGACTGGCCTTGGGTCCTGCCACGGGTTCAGGGTCAGCCACAGCTGTGCCAAGGCCTGCCCACCCTTCCAGGGAACAATTCTAGCTCAAAATCCCATATAAACCTTCCATAAACTCATTCTATTCTTACTGATGGTATCCGTGGGGGAGTATTTTACCAACTCAGCAGTGTCTGTGCGCCAGGAATTTCATTCCTGTGGTACCAGTGGGGCTGGTTTGGACTTATCCTGGGACAGGAATCTCATGATGGACACGGCACCTGCCCTGAGTGACGGGACAGTGAAATGATGGCACTGGGGCTGAATCTCGGGGGTCCTGGCAGTGCTGAGCACCCTCTGCCAATCAGTGGGACCAGGACATGCCCCCAAAGGCACAGAGGGCGACCAGGCCACTCACAGCCACGTTTTTATTTCTGGAGACCACACGGCGCTGACAAACCTACCAAGAAACATTCGAGTGCTACCAGCGCGCGCCTTGGCGGCTCTAAAACCGATGTAAATTAACATGCAAATGAGGTGCAGCCCTCCTGCTCTTGGCAGCTCCCCACAGCAGCCTTTGCTGTTGCCCCCAAGGAGCTCGTCCTTTATGGGAAATCCATCAGTCACCCCTCAGCACCCGGGAGGAGAATCCCCCTGCTCGATGGCGCTGCTCACAGCTGGCCTGCCCGGAGAAAAGGGGTTCTGCTCCCAGCGCTTGGTTGCCTCGTTGGTTCCTTTCCCAGCCTCCTGGGCAACCGCAGAAATTGGATTTATAGGATTAAAACAATAGGGTGTTTTGGAGCCGGAATTCGGTGTTCTCACGTATGTGCAAGTGATGATCCCCAGATAAAAAACGGAGTTTAACAGTCCTGTGTACATTCCCTCTTTGCAAATATTGTATTTCTTCCCATTTCACTGCCCACTGGGTACATTTGCTTCTCTGTAAAGAATATCACAGAGAAAAGCAATTACTGGGGGCAAAATCCCATGCTTGGTCATCCCTACAAAAAATATCTGGGGGAAGGATAACTCTAGAAATTCTAAAAATTCCTCCTGTTTACAGCTTGATTGCTTTGTCTAGTGAAATGTTAATAATGCAGCAGTGGCCAGAGAGGGTCGATAATGAGGTAATGTGTATTTATGGGCTCTGTGTCCAAATGATCCTTAGTGCATGGTTATTTGAAAATAAATAGTGTATTGATTGAAACAGCTACGGGACAAAATGGGCTTTCAACACGTGGGGAGAGCTGATAATTACTTGGAATATTTTTCCATGTTGTTAATATAACAACGAGCCTATTTTTAGCTCTTTTGTATAGAAAGGCAAATCCACTCAGAACAATATGATAATTTTTATAGGTTTGGTTTTGGTTTTTTATGTATCAGGGTCTTCTGCATCAGTTTGAAAAATCTGTGATGAAAATACAATATTCACACCTATTTCCCATCACTGGGATGTCTCCACAGTCTCATTTCAACACAGTCAATACCACTTTGAAAGAGGTTTTAAATGGCATTTAATGTAGCCACACTACTAATATTCTATTTAAACCACATAACCTTCTGTCATGGGAAAAATCAACAGAATGGGCTGCAAGTAGTGGAATTTATAGAGTTCAATACTCAGGTCTTAAAACTCTCAGTTTTGGGGGGGTGAAATCTTCATGGCAATGTTTTTGAGAAATAAATGAAAATTATGTGAAAGATGAAAAAAGGGATGAAAAATCCATGGAAAGAACAAAGCAGGGTTATCAGATGAAGAGATTTCCCTCAGTGATTCCGTGGATCTTGACCTCATGTTCAGTTTTCCTTGTATTCTAAAGCCAGCAGATAAAATTCCTACCCAGAGAAAGAGCTGACGTAGCTTATCAGGTAATATCTGATTTATAATTTAATTCAGTTCTGAAAAAGCCTGGAATGGGTTGAAAATTTGGAATTTCAAGCAGGAAGTATAGCGCAAACTTGCTTGTTTTCTTTCATCCCAAAACTGCCCATGAAAGATTAAAGGGTTTTTTTAAAAAACATTTAATAACTCTATTCCGAGCTGCAGGCAGTAGAGTTGGGCTTTCCCCAAGTATCTGTGATGTTGAGATGTTTGAACCAAATATTTGGTATTGATATTTTCCTATGAAATACTCATCCCAAATATTTGGTGTTGACTCTTGCAGAGGGATGTAAATATTGACCTGCAAAGCTGAGCCAGGGATGAGGAAGATACTTTGTCTGTTTTGCCTTACAGGATTGACACAATTCCCCAAATCATTGCCCGCTCCTTGGATTTTGCAATGGGGAAAAAATGCAGATTAAAGAAGTTTGAGGATGTGTTCGCTGTCCACAGCGTGACACACCAAAGGTGTAACACATCCTTCTCCACCTGCCTTTGCTCCTGTAGTCTTTACATCCTTTTCAGTGAGGTCACAGCTAAGAAAACCACATTATTGTCTCCTCTAGGCACTTTTTTCAAGTGCCATTAAAATCTATAGCATTCTGTCCCTTGGCCTCTTCTATAATTCATAAGTATTTTGTAGTTGTGATCTTTTATATTAAGAACTTCCAAACCCCCTAAACTATCAACTTCAATCCCACTTAATTGCCTGCCTGCAGCATCAGAAAGCAGAAAAAAGATGAATCATTTATTCATTTATAAACCTTCTCTCCACAGCACATCCAGGCTTTGTAGATTTAAGAACAACTTTCCTAATACCCCTAAGTTTAAAATGAGAATGTTTATAACACGGAGCTATAAGCACTTCCCAGGCAATTGAGGTATTTTTCCCTTTGAACGTGCCATTTTGGCAATCCAAAGGCCAGCTAATGGTTTTTTTTGGATAGGAAGCATCGGGGTTAGAGGGCATTTGTCGAGGCAGTTGTAAAGCCAACCCAGATTCTGTAATTGCCAGTGCCAGGCTGCCGTGCTGCCCGCAGCAGCTGCAGCTCTGTTTATTGATCCCTGTGATTCAGTGTTTGTGCTCACGGGCACAAGTCAGCACTTTCAGCAGATCAGCACGGGGGCTGCAGGATCAATCGCTCCTTCCCCCTCCTGACCCATTTTAATTGGGGTATCAAAGGGGCTGTAATCCCCTCTCAGGTCAGGAGATGTATTTGAAGCTGTGCGATAGAAGCAGAGAGATTCCCCTCTGCAGATCTGAAGGAAAACCTCCTGGTTCCAGGAGCCCACCCCAAAGCAGCAGCGATGCTGAGCTCGCTTTAAATGGTTACAGCAACCAACTCAATAAATAAAGTGCTTCACTTCCCTCACCTCTCCCTTGGCAGCAGTGCAGGACTGAAAGGCAAACTGCAGGACAATGGTGCTCCAGGGAAATTATTAAGCTCAGACTCAGAGTCTTTATTTTGACATTCGGGAACAAGCCAGAGCACAGACATGTTACCAGGCATGTGAGGGCTGAGCTCAGGTGAACTTGAGCTGTGTTTTTTTCTCTTTTGGAAAAAAAATTCACTTTCTTTCCCTCACCATGTTTAACCAATGAGTAATAATTCTAAGGGAAAAGAAAAGATTATTTCCAGAACGGCTGCTGGCTGTTGCACTCAACGGAGAGGTGTAATTAGAGAGTTGGGACAGCAGCTTCCAAAACACAGCATTGTCCTGTGGTGGGACTGTCACCTCTGCTTATAGCCAGGCAGGGTACGAAGGCTTTCACTTTCCCTGTGGAAGGTTGGTCTGTAGCCTCTTGGGATTTCCTGGCACATATTCCATGGAGAGAGCACAGGTGGGAGCCATGGAGAGAGGGGGAGGGAGAAAGGAAATTTCTCCAAGGCTGCTGCACATCAAGAGAATGCACCCGAGACTGTTTGGAGTGACTTCTCCCACCCAGCTTGGGTTTTCTTCATCCTCTGGTCCTAAGAACTCTTCCAAGGAAGTTGAAAATTATAAATCCACATGCTCTAGGCCTTCTTCCCTCTGAAGAAAACATCTTGCTCTCAGACTAATGCTGCCCCTCCCTCACACACAACCTCCTTCTAGGGGAAGTCAGAAATGGCTCTAGAGAACCAGAAGAGGATTTTATCTGAGAAAGAGCTTGAAAAATTTTAGGCTGCCCAGCTGGCACACAAGAAGTGGAAGAATGACAGAAGGATCCACAGCTGCTCTTACTCCTGCTGAGTGGCAAACAAAAGGTGGGGAGAGCCGGGTGGAGACCTTGGTCCAGAGAGGAACAGCATGAACAGAAGAGCCCCAATTCAGGGATTTCACAGCTGCAAAGCTTCCCCAGGGTCACAGGTGAGGGGGAGGACAGACCTTGCTGGCAGGAGGGGTGGCCTGGCTGCCCCCATGCCAGGATGGAGGGACAGTGGTTGCCACACCAGGCACCTCTGCCCCGCTGCCAGCGGGAAGTGCAGGCAGAGCTCCCTGCCCCAATTAATTTAGAGTGGCCTGCCGATAAATCAAGGCTGAAAATGCATCCCTTGGAGCCTGGAGTTTGCATTCCAGGCACATATTTATCTAGAGCCTTCAGCCTGTGGCTCACGGCAAGGGCAGCTTCTCCTGGCTCCTGCTGAGCTTCTTGTGCCTGCCACCCACACCTGGAAGCAGCGGGTCTGGGACCTGCTGCAAGCTTCATTCCCTCCTCATTCAGGAGGAAATCCCTTCTCGAGGCCCCTCCAAGGGGCAGCTGTTGCTTCTCTGGGCATCCCTGCATGCCAGGCAAAATGCTGCTCCAGCACCCACAGATTCATGGATGGCTTCAGCTTTCCCTGGGCCATAAAGGACAGAGATGTGGAGCCACAATCTAGGAGGAGAAAGGAGGGTGGGGTTTTTCTTTAGTGTGTGTTTCACCAGGTTTATTTTCTTGGAGAATTTGGGATGATTTTGCATTTTGACTGGTTCAGAAGAGTTTCATGCTGTGCTGTGGGAGCAGAGAGATGCAAACCAGAAGCAAAACTGTGCTTAAAGGTGTTCAGTATCAGAGCTGGAGACCCTTACACAGCAAAGCATAAACACAGGTAATTCTGAATAATTTGATTCCTCAAATTATTTAATTATTTAATAATTTAATAATTTAATTGCAACTGTATCTATGGACTCATGTTAGTGATCTCAAATTGGGTAGCACATCCTGCCACCCTATTCACACCCAGAAACAGGCAAAGATTCCAGATCTTATTAAATACATTTGAAGTGAAGTTTGAAGTGCTGAATCCGTGACAGGGATCTGTGAAGATGGGAGCCCCGAGTGGAAAAGGCACCCGGGTAAATAAAATAATTAGGGAAAAAGTGTCAGCACACGAAGCAGGGGAGGGACAGAATAAGAGAGGCAAAGCAAAACGCAGCTTGGCTGGGCAGGGAACACACAGCAGGTGTTTGGACAGCAAACAGGCATTAGTGGATGATTTTATGGCAAGCCTACAGTGAAATGAGGGAATGCTGCAGATGGAGGTGAACTGATGGACAAAGATAGGTGCCTTTAAAAATTAGCATGCACGGGAAGAGGGGATTGGAGGCAGAGCTACTGTAAAAGCTGCAGAGATGGGTGCAGAGGCATCAGCAGAGGAGGGGAAGTGAATCACGGACTCCCTGGGAGACAGCGATTATCACTTCCAGATAACTTTAATAGTCCGAGTCCTTGAGACGCTGTTATCAGGAGAAGGAGCTTGAAATGCGGTCCGAGATAAAGGGAACGGCAGCTCTGACACGGGCGGTGTAAGAGCATCCTCCCCACGTCTGAAAGGCGATGCTGAGGAGGCTCAGATTGGATCTGCTGCTCCTGGGCTCAGCCCCAGCTCCAGCACAGGCTGAGGCCGGGGCAGATTTTCTTTGTGTTCTCGGACTAAACTTGCTGGGTTTGCAGTTTTCCTCTGAAAACCGGGATTTGTGCAGGTGACCTGGAAGTGGTTAGAGAGTGGATATATCCTGCGTTTGTTCTGTGCTTCTTATTTTACCTGTCTAGGAATTTAAATCCAAATCCTTTGCAAAGGTCTCTCCAAGATTCTTTTCCTTGCTTTACATAGTTTATCTATCTATCTATCTATCTATCTATCTATCTATCTATCTATCTATCTATTTGAAGTTTACAACAGAGATATAATTTTTAAATATAAATTATGCTATAAACTGTACTCTGGAACCTCTGCCCTACCATTTACTCCTCTGATGGATTTATTGCCTATTTATTGCCCATTATGTTGCCTGTGGCACATGTATTGCTTATTTTCCCTTTCTTTTCTCATGGATATGATGACCCCAGCTATTTTCTCACCTGTTACAGCATTCATTTCTCCTCCCCAACCTGATGCATCAGAAATCAAAACACGTGGTTGGGAAGCAATCAGAGCAAAGGCACCCTGTGAGCTGGAGGCACGGCTCTGCCTGATGAGTGTGTTCTCCTCCTGTTCCCAAGGGCTGGTGTCCTGCAGGCTGTTCCCATTAGAGCTGATAGAGTTGTGTCACCCTCTGATGAGTCCCTGTTTGATTCCAGGGAATGTTCCCACTCCCATTTCCCTGGGCAGAGCAGGGCTGGGGCTGTAGGAGCCCCTTCACCCCCCTGACTCAGTGTTCAGTACCAGGAATGTTTTCTCCCCTTTATCTTTTCCTGGGTGATGCATCCTTGCTGCCTTTCCTTGCTGTTTCTCCCTTTTTGTCTTCCTTTCCCTCCCAAAGAGGCCTCAGAAATCTTTGCCCCTGTGTGTGCAGGGAGGCTGCTGCTCATGGGTTACTGACACAGCTTCTGGTGTTATTTTCCTAGAAGAAAATGTGGTGTTTTTTCCAACTAATGGTGTAACCAGAGTTAATCCAACTGACAGGAATAATCTCTCTGATTGGGTGTCTGGTCATTGCACCCTGTTGCAGGTGAGCTCCTAATGAGAGCAGAAGGATTTTAGTGATTCTTGCTTGAATTTCTTACAATCCCAGACTGGTTTGGGTTGGAAGAGACCTTCAAGCTCATCCAGTCCCTCCCCTTGCCATGGGCAGGAACACCTTCCACTATCCCAGCTCTTCAGCTGGAACATCAGCTCTGCATCTCCTTTCTTCCCAGTTTCTGGCTGAAGTGGTTTGATTATTTTGTGGTTTTTTCTGCTCTCTCTTTGTGCGAGAGTGTGGCAGTTGTATTAAGGAAAAAACTACTCAAGGGTTTAGGTGTTGCAGCCAGTTCTGAATGTGATGGAGTCAGAGATCAGATGATCCTCACCTGGTTGTGATGTGTGCCAGGCTCCTGCCACGGTTTCTGCTGGGAAAAAAAAATTAAAGAGGAGAAAAAGGAAAAGAAATAGTTGAAAATAAGTGGCACTAAGCAGCTAGGAAGTTAAAATGTTCATTTTAAGAGTGGCTCGTGTTTATTGTATAACAAAGATGAAGAACTCCTTTAATTAATCTTCTATTACCACTTTCTCTACCCACCTCTAATTGTGCACCAAGCTATCAAGGAGCACTTAAAACCCAAAAAGCCTCAGTTAGAAGCAGAAGGCAATTGTCTGCTTCAGCATCTCCGACAGTTGGACGTGGAAGTCATCCAGCTCCAATTGTCTTTTATCTCATCCTTCCAGTGCCTTCACAGCTCTGCAACAGTTTGGGGAGTTCAGTGGGGGTCTGTGGGGTGCCAAACCCCCAAAATGCAGGAGCTGCCACGGAGGAGGGCATTTATTCCAGGGGGAGAGGACTGAGTTTGTCCTTCTGGATTTGTGCAGAAACAAAACATCTTTCAACGTTATTCAAACACTTTGCCAGAAAAAATGTGGATCTGATTACTGCTCGTTTGCATTCCTTTTTCCTCAAGTTTGGAGAAGGCGAGGCTCTCCAGTGAATTAATTAATTTCACTCCATTTTGACAGAGTGCTTAAATCAGCTCAGAAGTGCCACAGCTGAGTAAACCCAGCTCGCAGGCTGTGATTGCTTCTTTTGGAAGGCCCTGCTCAACAGCAGCATCTGAAACAGAGCAGCCAGGAGAAGCACTTCATTAAAGAACTGTGACAACACTGCTGCAGCCTGCGCTGCTCCTACCAGAAACTGAGCCTTTCAAGAGCGATAAGGAATCTTTTCCTTGTGTTTGTGCTTTGGTGATCTGATGGAAAATGTTCCACTGTGTCCCAGATCTGATCCCTTTTTAGTTCCCCAGCCCCATGTGCATCCACAGCAGGTTTGCATCCCACAGACAGAAGTTTCCAGCTAAGGCTGGAAGTTATTTTGTTGGTATATAATTAAATTGAGATGTTTTGGTAACCTGAAATGTTCTGAACTTGTACGATTGAGATCTCTCTCTCTCCCTTTGTATATTTATTTAGCTATATCTTGTAATTATATATGTTATTCTGTTATATATATATATCATATATCTCTTACATTTAGCCCTCCAAGGTGTATTTCCTTTTTGAAAGGTGCATCAGCCTTTCCTGTGACAACCGGGCATGAACTTTGTCCCAGAGAAAATGTACATTGAAAACCTTCTTTACAAATGTACATATCTCTGAGATGACCTGACAGGCTTCTAGAACAAAAGTGTTTTCCCTGTATTGATCCAAGTGGACACGAGCTGCGGAGCAGCTCCTGTGAAATATGGATTCCTTCTCTGTCTGCCATTTAATTTTTCTTTTTTTAAGTGCAGCAGGATTTTAAGGTGGAATCACTGATGCTTCTGCCTTTAATTCCTTCACCAGGTATTTTCACGCTTCATTGTGAGACCAAAATTCAAATGCATTCACCTACAGCTTAGAGATGGAAATTGCATTTCTGTGATCCTTATCGCTGCTGCATTTTCCCAAATTCCAGCTCATAACCACAGCCATCAACCTCATCGACCCGCTTAAGTTTTGATTTTCTAGAGACCTGCCCTCATTGTGACCCTTCCAGCAACAACACCCTCCCCTCTGCAGCCAGATAAACTTCCGTCGTCTCCCAGCTCCCTCTTCCCTCTTGAATTATTTACTGAGGTCATGAATTTCTTACAAAATCAGGCAACAAGACCCGGAGAAGTGAAGAGGGCCCTTTGTAGGTTTGTGTCTGGGAATTAATTTACTGCCTTGGACTGGGAAATGGCCAAAGGGAAGAAGTGAAAGCCCATACACGACACGATGAAATTGCTTCTTGTTGCTCCTTGTTGCAGGTCAGGCAGGTTATTGTGTGTGGAAATTTCTTTCATACAAGATCCAGTTGCTGCAGAGGATGAAGTAATCAAAACCTTGGGCGCCTCAGCAATTTACATGGAAAAGCAGAGATGATACGGGGTCGGTATCTGCTCCACTCAAGGCGAGGTTGCACCCAGGGTGGCTTTGAAGAGGTTCTGTCTGAAACAGACCCCAGGGAAGAGTTCAGCAGCAGGAAATCATGATCAGAGGGGAGAGAGCAGGGTGCAGTCCCCGGCTTGCTCTGAGGCTTCGTGGCAGCATCTGTGTTTTCATAATCTTATTTGGAAAAGGGAATAATCACACCTGGGTTTAAGTTGTGCGGGAGAACTGAACAGCACAGGTAATTCTGAGGTTGTGATCCAGTGCTATTCCATTACTGAAGTAATTCCAAAGTTCTACTGGGAAAACAGCACATTTTAGCTCTTCTTTTTTGTTATAAAATCATACAGATTTGTGTTAGAGTTCAGTGCAGCCTCTCATGCTGCGAGACGGAGGATTTCTGAGCAAACCAGCTGGACGTGTGGATTGCCAGGATGGAGGGCAGAGGAGTTGTGGGATGGGCTGCCTGGGAGCTTCTGGCATCCCCATCCTTGGGATTTCAAGACCTGCTGGGGGAAAATCCTGAGCCAATGTGTAGGGGTTGAATCTGAACCCTCTCGAGTCCCTTCCCACTGGGGAATCTTGGGATCCTGTGACCTGGTTTATAGATAATATAAACGCTTGCTAATAATTTATGTGTACCATTCATTCCACAATTCATGGGGGTTTTCTTTCCTGACCTCTCTGAGCCCTGAATGAACCCGTGAAAACATGAAAGGGAAAACATCAAATTTCTCCTGTCTGAAATGATCTATTCATTTTGCTGTGGCTGCCAAAGTGAGAGGCACAGTCCCATCTGTCCTGCAGCTCTGGCCAGGCTGCCCAGCTCATCGGGCCAGGCGCTGAACAGAGACTGCAGTGGAGCACTGCCAGAGAATTTATGGCTGAAGTAAAAGCTGGGAAAACATGGGTGACTCTCCCAAAAGCTGAGGGAAATGCAAGGTCACCATAAGGTTCACAAGAGCTGTCCCAGGACTGCAGTTCCTGCACCATTATTGAGGTGTTTGGTGTTTTATTCTCCACAGGACTGGCAGCAGAGGTGACTTCGGAGGGAGGGCTCAAAAGAGGAAAATCAGGGCTCCTTTTAGGCTGAGAGGGGAATTGTTTCAGTCCATTAAGCCTGGCATGGAATGCAATTCCAGTAAAGGAGGGGTGACCTGGCAGCAGCCAGGCCTGGGCCAGGATGGGAGCAGGGCTGGGATCAGCTTCCCTGGGATGGTTTGTGCTGGAAGGAACAGGGAAGAGCAGGGCTGCAAGCAGGGAAGGGATTCTGCTGGAGCAAAGAGCCAGAAAAAATGATCAGTGAAGAAGGATAGCTGCCAATGAGGAGGTTAGGGATTTGTCGGGGTCAGAGGGAGATTTCTAACAGCCCAAGACAAAGGTTAATCAAGATCAAGATGAGCACTTTGTAGTGTACAGTTGAAAAGCAAAACTTGCCTAAGAAAGACCTTAGAAATGGGCAGGAAAGAGCAGAGAATTTGCTGTAACTCCAGGAGAACTTACATCAAGTAACACAAGAGATGGTAGGACCCGTCTCTTCTTTGGGGGTTGGAATGAGGTGGTCTTTAAGGCCTCTTCCAACCCAAACCATTCTGTGATAAATCCAAATAACACAGGTCCTGGGAAGCAAAGGCACTGTTAAATGGTTGTATCTGTCTGAGAGACCATGGCTTCATCTCCCTGTCTTTATTTCCAGTAAAATATTTGGAGTAAACTGTTGGTGAGACAATACTGAGAGTACAATCGCAGTACTACTAATCAGGATCCATGGACAGCACAGCCAGGCACAGAACCCATCTCTATTTTATTCCTTGACCCCAATTAATACCAAATGGTTTATTAGCAACCAAATAGCTGATGTTTAAATATTAAAACTATTTGGGAGATAAATATTTGAGGAAAAAAGAGACCATTACAGAAACCTTCTTTTGACACATGGCTGTACGAATCTCTTTATTGGGACAAACAAAATTGAGGGAAGAAAGGAAAAGCTTTTTCTTGGTGCAAATTTGCCACAATGTGAATCTTTAGGAGGTTGATGGACCTGAGGTACAGAGGAACCAATTGCTGCTGTCCAGGCTGGGCAATGCAGACAGATCTTCACAAAAATCCCTGCTGCAACAACAAAACCCACAGTGAGGAATCCAGGAGTTGTAGCAGACATTTGGGAAAGAAAGCCTTACCTGCAGTAAAATACTTAGGGCTTAGAGTTATAAAATTCATGTAACAAGTGTCTGAAGTTACCAATGGCTGTTTATGTTCTTAAAGTAATGGTTTTCACCATTTCACAGGACTTCTAAATGAAGTTTAGAGAAGCAGCTCGATGACGAATAACGATGACAAGGAATCATTGTGGGAAAAACGAATTGTAGAACAGTTCCTCTCACTGTTGTTGTGTGAATGTTTATCAGGGAGACATTCACCACTCACATTTTCCTGGTGATTTCGCAAAAATTGCAATGCCATTCCCTTCTTTTTGCCACAAATCCAATTTTTGCACTGTTTATTGAGAAGTTAAGGAAATTTCAGCAGCCTACTCTGCTGGGAGGTGTCCCTGCCCATGGTTTTTCAGGTCATTTCCAAACCAAGTCATCCCATGACTTTGTGGCAGTAAAAGGGTTTGAAATTTAGGATCCTCAGTTGGGTCCACTGGTGGGAATTCATCTTTGGAAAACTCCTGCCTGTCAAAAGGAGCTTTTTAGAAACCCATTGCTGGATTGCAGCCAAAAGGGCTCTGATATGTGTTGAAAACAAAGCTGGGGCTCTGTATTTCTCTCTGATTCTGGTGTTGCTGAATGTGCTCAGTATTTTTAATGCTGTGTTCAGCTATGAGGGGGAAAAATGTTAATTACGCTCTGCAGATATTTAGCCACTTTATGTGAATAAACATCTGAAATGTGAGACAGCAAACTGTCCCCCAGTCAGATTTTCCCCCTGACTTTCTAACTGCAGTTGTTCCCTCATCATTGCACTGTTCTCCCTCAATGCATGGGTTCCATGCTGGGATGGAAAAGAAGTTCTGGTTTAGTCGAGGGAAAAATCCCACAAGTGCTTTTATGGCGTGTCTTTACAAGAAAGCAACTTCCTTTCCAAAGTGTCTTCATGCTCTCTCTCAACATAGAGGAATTATACAAAACCAGGGGTATTAAGTAACATAACATTTTCTTTTCCTTGATCCAGTGCTGATTCCAAAACCCCATTTGCTCTTAGGTTTAAATCAGGCTTTAATTAGGGTGTTCCAAAATCACCTGTGACTTTATTAATCTTGCCCAAGTAATCGTTGCTTCCTGTACATGGTGGCTGGAGAATAGTGGTTTATATTTGCTCTAAACTGCTTGTTTTGTTAAATGAAGTGCTTGAGCTAATTAAAGACATTTTTGGGGATGTCTCAGCTTTAGCCTAATAAAAGAGAAGCACAAGAAGGTGCACACAGACACTTCTTATTGCCCATAAATCTGTTCTTATTGCAACTGTAAACTCTGGAATGGAGTTTTATGGCTCCCATTCCATCGAAAACTATAGAGGCTGTTACTGATGCTGGATATTTAAATAAAAGCAGTTTTGAATTTTGGGTTTGATTGCTTTTACTTGTGAAATATGCCAAAACTGCTGTAGTCATTATCTTAAAAACTATTTAATTAAATGTAAGTATCCAGCTGTGTGTATTTTCAAAGAGCCAAAGTGCTCTAAGATCTTCAGCAGAAAAGCAATATATATATTTATGTATCGCAGGTTTTGCAAAACCCTTCTCTCCTCAGTTTCTTTCAATTTCCTTACGTTGGGATATTTCATTTGCAGCCTTAATGATTGCTTTTGTTTCTATATCTCAATATATATGCTTTTGTCTCTATAGCTATATCTGTAATTTGAATTTTTTGAAATAATGAGTGGGAATGAAGGCCAGAGCTCAGCTAGCACGATCAATGTGCAGCAAGCCTTGGGCAGAGAGAGGGATGGGAGCTCCAACCCCGCTCTGCCTTCAAAGAGGAGGGACTCGAAAATGCCCTGACTCTTCTATCGACCAGACCTGAGCCTTTTTTCCTCTTGATTTTTCTTCTTCAGTCTTTCCCAGCCCTAATTGAATTCCTCCCTCTCTGAGAGATCTTTGTTCTCCCTCCCCTTTCAGTGTAGTCCCCAGCTTTGTGCCAGATCCATCCCAGATCCCCATCCAAGTCGCTCTCCTCTCACTCCCTGTTGGTTTTGCCTTTTGCACAATTATCCCCTATTTTTCCTGTTTAAATATCTGCCTTTCCCTGCCCACCTTTTCATTCATGTCTTGGCTCCCTCATTTGTCAGTGTCTTTAACCTTTTTATTCTCTGGGATGAGCTTATCTCTTTTCCCTTTCCCCACCAAATTTTTCAGCAAATCTGCCTCTTGATTCCCCCTCTTTTTATTTGTTTTTTTTAATTTTTTTAAATTTTTTTTTTCCCTTTCCCCATCCCAGTGGCATCCAGCCCCTTCACTCACCCAGTCCTAGATCTCCTCCTGATCCACACAGGAATCTGTGCAAATCCTCAGCCTGTTCCACACCCCACCAGAGTTCAGCTCAGGCTGCTGCCCAGACTTCAGCCGTGCCTCCGAGTTAATGATGTGAATTAAGGAGTCAGCATTAACTTGGAATTTTCTGGCTTTTGACTTTTCTTCTCACAGCTTGACATTTTGGTAATGCTCTGTTTTTCTGAGACTTCAAAAAAAAAAAAAAA
>VWZN01019103.1:471136-495819 GCA_013396955.1 Regulus satrapa
TTAATTAATTGATGTGCTGGCAGCCCCCGGCTGCCGGCGGGGCCGCCCGGGCGGCGCGTCCCGGGGATGCTCCGGGCAGCGGCTCCGCGGCTCCCGGCGCCCCCCGAGCGCTCCCGGGACACCCAACCCTGGGTCATCCAACCCTGGGACACCCATCCCGGGCTCACCCATCCCGGGCTCACCCGCCTGGGTTGCCCTGCCTGGAGGGGAACGGCGCCTTCGGGTGAGTTTGGGGCAACTTCGGGGAGGTTCTGAGCGTCCTTTCTCTCTTTCTAGAAATAGTCGGTGCTCTTTTTGGGGTTGGAAGTGACTTAAAGGGAGGCTAGAATGGCAGGGAGTGCCTTTCTTTTGAGCTCTAGCTACAGAACTGGCACTAAAGTTATGGTCAAGCCATCTGTAATTATCTGGTGGTGTTTAAGTTTTCAACCCCTCCCCCCCGTGGCACACTACTAAAACTTAAGATATTTATGTTCCCTTTATGTTTTTCCCAAACCGAGATTAATGTAATTCAGTGTCAAAACTGAGAACCTGAAAGGAGTTTTGTTTTCCATTTAAAAAAAGAGGAAAAAAAAGAAGTTGGTTCCCTGTTGGAAGTTTAACTTGTGCTGTTGTTTTTGGTTCAGTTAGGTAGGTTTCTCATTGGGTAGACAACATAACCTGAGACCTGCATTAATAATTAATTAATTAATAACTCTGCATTAAATGTTATTAAATGTTCTTAAATGTTCTATTTTGCCATAAAGTAGTGGAAAAGTAACTTAGTTTTCCTAAGAATAGGAGGAAGATATATTTTCTATGTAAAGCACATGGCAGTGATGAACTGAAACACCTCTCACCCCTTCTTTATAAGGTGAAAAGCATCCAAGTATTTTTATTTATTAATCATTAACAGCAAGCCTAGCTATAATATTTGTTTCAACTGTTTGAGTGCTGTTATTTTCCAGCAGTGATCCTGTCAGCAGTGCCTCGGAGCTCTCAGGTAACTCAGTCCTTGGCACAGTTAAAAAATTGATACAAAACCAATCAGCTCCTGAGAGCAGAGGCCATATGGGTAGGAGCAGGGATGTGAGCTGAATCATGAATAAACCTTGATTGTGGATAACAAGTTCCCTCTCTTTTTATTTGTTTTTAATTGCATAGTCCAGATTCTGCTGCTTCTGCTTTATTTCCTTTGTTTTGATCACAAAAGCATTTCTTATTTGGCATCCAAATCCCAGCCAAATGTTGAAGGGATAAAAGTCCAGCACAATGATATCTGGTGCTAACAGTAATTAAATGCCCCGTGTTTAAAAAAAAAAAATAAAATAAACCAACAAAAAGAAAACAAATGTAAGAGGTGAAAACAGGGCTATGTAAACAGCAGGAGATATGCAAAGAATGGATGTAATCCTGCACTCCTTAATCATGGGAGTAATCCTTATTCAGGAAAATAATCCTGCTGCTTTCAATAGGCGTCCGTGGGTGCTGGAGCTCCAGGCCCAGCTTTCCCGAGGAGATAACACTGTTTCACCTGGGCTTTTTTTCTGCGGTGCAATTTTAGCAACACAGCTCTTGGTGATGTGTTTGAATGTGTTAGCGATAATATTAATATTGGCAATATTAAAATGTGATGTCTGTTTTGCTTCTGAAAGTGCAAAAGAGACAAATGGGATAATGGATGAGATGTGGCAGGGAGAAGGTACAAACCCCTCGTGTTTTATTGGCTCTCCCTGCTCCCTGTGTGTGCAAATCCCTTTTTGGTGCATGTGATGTATAAAATTTCCTTTTTTTAAAGGATAGGATGCAACTTTAGCACCAAAAAAAACCTCCTGATATCCCTCGAAGTGGATTTTTGTCTCCCTAAAAGCAATGTTGATAAATGTTGCCCATCTGATTTAAATACAAGGGGATTGTGGTAATGTCCTGGGAATGTTTTTTATTACTGTGATGTTCTGTGATCTTACAGGAACTACACATTTTTATTTAAAATGTGGTGGTTTTGTTGCCCTTTTCACCAGCCCAGCTCAGCATTTCTGAGCTCCCAGTCCATGTGGTGCTGCCCTGTAATCCAGGATGGGGTTTAGGAGCACCTGTGTGCCCTTCCCCAGGCAGTGTATCTGTTAATGAGGAAAACTAATTACTTAAAAGCTTTCAGTAGGATGGGGTTGTGAAGTATAAATAGTCATGAGCTGCTCCTGGTACTCTGTGTTTGTGCTGCTGCCAGCAGTGCTGGGATGGAGGGGAGTTACCCTTTGCAGCCACTGCTCTGGTAAGATGCTCCTTCTGGGGGAAAATTCTCTTCTGATTGCTCAGACAGGGGGAAAATAGAAAAAGTTCCAAGTGAAAATGCAATGGATGATGATTCCAGGTGGTATTAAAAACTTATCCTCAAGTGAAGTTGGCGTTAATCTCTATGGGCTGTTTGCTGTCGCATTGAGATATCAAGAATGAGCTGACTCTTCCCTCAGCTTTCTCACGTGATGGTTTATGGTTAAAAGTGAGGTTCAGTAGATTATTATCTTTTTTGTTTTGTTTTGTTTTTTGGGGTTTTTGTTGTGAAGGAGCAGTTTATGGAAGGGCTTACATCACTCTCACGGGCAGCAGAGAGCTGGGAGCCATAAAATGACCCCAGGGGCAAAGCGGCAGTGGAAGAGGCAGAAGTGGCCCTGAGCAGCATCTCCCTTCTCTCAGTCTATGCAGAATCCTAGCAGGAGCATCAATTCATTCCAGGGAAGTCCCTTTCTGTCCCTAAACCCTGCCCATGGAGGGTTCCCAATCCTTGGAGATTCCCACAAGCACTGCTTGCACGATAATTCCAACTTTATATGTTTTGAAGGGACATATTTTTATCTCTGTTCTTTTTTGTTGAATTATAACTGTAAAAATCCAAACTGCACATGCAGCAATCTTTATTTGAGAATTTTTCTGGCACTGGGCACAGGTCAAGCATCCATTCTCTATATTTTTGAGAATTTTAGAGGTGGCTTTTCAAGTAAATTTGTTGAGAAGTTTTTCAAACTTGGCCTGGAATGGTTCAGCCTGTTTGGTATCAAAAATTGTGTGTGCAGTGATGTAGCATGGCTGGGTTTGGGGTTTTGTTGTGTATGGAAAAGGTGTTTCCTGTGGTTATTGATGTGTCATTCTTATGTTTCTTGTTGTCATGGTTGGTATTTGGTCAAAGGCTGGACTTGGATCTTGGAGGTAATTTCCAGCCTTAATGATGCTGTGATCCTGTGACATGGAGGTCCTTTCCAGCCTCAGTTATTCCATGATCTTGTGATTTTGAGTGAGAAAGCAGAGCTGGTGTGAGTGCACGTGTTGTATTTAATGTACAACTGCAGACAGATAAAACTGCAATGTTTTTTGTTTTTTTTTTTGTTTTTTTTTTTTTCAACATCCCCCCAGCTCCCTTGTCCTCCAGGAGTTCCTCTGCTGCAGATCCCAGCCTGGGAGCAGAGTTCCCAACAGTGGAGCTCTGTTTATGGTCCAGCCCAGCCCCAACATCCCCCCAGGGCATTTTCGGGGCTGTGGCAGCTCCTACAGGGCTGCTCTTGTTCCATGAGTGAGGGAGTGCTGAGCAGAGGACAGCCCAGCCACCCTCCCACCTGTGTGTGGTCCCAGCCCCAAACCTATCCCAGATTGCCATCAGGGCTGTGTATTAATTACTGCATTAATTGGGTGATGCTGCAACACGTCATTCACACACCTGGCAATGCACTGAGCAACTGGGACAAACCCCCCTGGGGAATGTGCCTGTTTCACTAGCTGGGAAAAGGGATCCTCTTTCCTCCCCTCCCTGCCAGGTACAAACAGCTCTGAGTGTTCTAGCCCCACTTGTTAATGGTGTGTCACCATTTTTAATTATTGGTGTGCTGCATGGACTTGTGTCACAAGCAAGTAAAATTGTCTTTTCTGCCTGTGGCAGGAGGTGGAATGAGGGATAGAAACCTTTGCTGGTGGTTAGAGCCCATCAGTGCAGGATCTGTGGGGGCAGAGGGCAAAACAGCGCAGAAAACACACAATAACCAGTGACCAAATTACTTATTGGAGATTGCTTTGGCTGTGCTTTGGAAGAAGAAGGAATCAAGAGAATATGGATACATTTCCCCTTGTGTCTGTAGGATAAATATATGGACACAAAGAGTGTTTTAGCAGCTGAAGGTAACTCTGGCCACAGTCCCTGTGAGCACCCTGGGGGACACCTCTGGGGTTGGTTTTCAAATCCATTTGGGTTTAATTGATTGCATTTAGCTTTCTGCTTCTATTGCTCTGGATTTGGGAGGCTGAGCACAAACATCTGGGTAGGTTGGGGAGATACCTGGCAGGGCTTGGCTTGGGAATTCCCATGAGAAGCAGGGCAAGGCAGAGCCCAGGGCCACACACAGAGAGCTTCTGTCTCTTCTGAAACCAGCTGCTGCTCTTTGGAGCTTTAAAATTATTCTAAAATTCCCTTTCTGGATAAAATTAACCTTTAACAGGCAAACGTCCCGTGAAAATTCTTACAGAACGAGAGATCAAATTTTGGTGCAGTTTTGGTTATCAGGACACCTTTAAGAATAGATTATACTGAAAGCTAAGTTTAATCAACATTAGGTGGCTGGGTCTCACTTTGCTCATTTTTATGTGGCCGAGGGACTAAAACTGGGCTGCCCATGAAATCCCTCACTGCATTAATTGTGCAGCATTGCAAAGGCAGAGAAGCAGCCTGCAGGTGACTGCACCAAATTCCTCCATTTTTCAAACAGCAGTTGGAGCAGCGTGGTTTTATTCCTCTTTTCCATTCTTCTGCTTCCCACAATGGGCATTGTCCCAGCAGGGAGGGCACCGTGGGAGGATCTCTTGGACAGCCCTTTCCATGTACAATAAAACATTTGATCCATGGAAAATGACAGAGTTGATGTCACTGAGCAGCCTGAGAGCTGCCCAGGGGAGAAGCCTTTGCTGCTGAGGCCAGAACTGAGCCACCCAAACTCTCCTTTCTCTGCTTTATCCTCTCATTGTTACTTTAGCCTGAGTTTCCCCGGGCTAGGTTTTCTCACAGGCAAGTGCTGCTTGCTTTGGGTTTTTTCTTTTCTTTCCTTGCCTGCACATTGCCTGACCTACTTCTGTCTTTTAATTGCTGCTGCAATATGAATTTTAATTCCAGCCGGAGTCCAGATGTATTGAGGATGCACAGCACATGCCAGGGCCAGGCCATTTATCTCCCAGGCCAGTCTTTCCCAGCCCTTTTGAATCCAGGGACCCCTTAACCTTTCTGAAAAAAATATCTGAAGCCATCATCACGTATTTCACTGTTGTCTGCTGATGGGAAATGGAGATAATAACTGTTAATCTAAATGCTAATATGTATTTTCTCTGACAGCTTAGCTTGTTTTACTGTTCTTTAACCTTTGGCTGAAAATATTAATGGAGATGGATGTGAGCCTTGTGATTCCCTCCCCCAGTGCCCGAATGAACCTGGGCAGTGACAATTTATAGGGGTCCATTATTATCCTTTATAGTTTTATTATTATATTTAACACTTTTTACTTCTTTTCACGGCTATTTTTTGGGAATTATGGACATTGGGGGATGAATGGGGCACTGAAAACTCAGTATTCTTGATTTGGGGGAGATCACAGCTTGATGAACAAGGAATTAGGTTTAGCATTCTCCAAAAGTGTTCTGTGAGATTTGTTCCCCCAAAAAATCTTTTTTTTATTTCTCTGCACTTGAGAAGAAGCACTGGCTACAGGTGTTGCATTTTGAGCATCTCAAGAGTTTCCTCTCCCAGGGGATTTTGTTTTGCTTAGCTAAGATCTCCCTCTTTTTATTCCACAGAAATGGGAAGTGAGGGGAAGTTATCAATGTGTCTTCTACTCAATTAAATTAACTCTCACGGAATTAAAACCGATCTCAAGAAAAGCTTTAATTTTAATCATTCTGTGGTTGTAGCTTGTGAAGGACTTGGGAATCCTTTGGGAGGGGGGAAAAAAGGCATTTTTAAAAACATAAGCTGGTTTAGCTCAGGTTTTTCTGGGATACACTAGATTTTAATTAAACAGGAATTTGATTATAATAATTAATAAGCAGAATAGAGAAAAGGAGAGCTGCTCACACTCTGGAGGGTCAGAAAAGGAGAAGAAAATTGGAGGTACAGCCTCACACAAGCCCTGGGAATATGGCTGGGAGAAGTCCAGGGAAGAACAGCACATGGAGGAAGATCCTTCCCTCCACCACTCCGGTATCCTCTTTCCTATAAATATTTTCCAGAGTCTTTTGCTTGCTGGTCACTCTGCCAAGGGAGGCTTTCACAGAACAGGTGCATCAAATCATTATCCCAGTGATGTATTACAGGTCCAATGTGCATTGCAACCTGCTCTCACAGCAGCCAGAACGTTAGTGCCTGATATTATTACTGATATTTGATGTACAATCCAACCCTATTTAATTAGTTCCCTAAAATGTGTTTTCTGTCAGAGAGATATGGTGAGCGGGAAGGAAAATCAACTTCCTGGAGAACAGCATTGTAACAGGATGACTGAAAAAAAGCAGATAGTAGGGTCTGAGAGGCAGAAATTGAGCACACCAATCCTGCAAACCTCCCCAAATCTATGGAACCTCGTAGCTGAGGTTTTGGAATAGAAGCTAGCAAATTAGCTGTAAAATGAAACTCTTCAAAAGGAAACTCTCATGATATTACCTATAAACACTTTAGAACAGCAGATTTAACTGGAGTTTATGGGTAAGGTAGCAGAAAGGTGCTTCTGTGCTCAAAGAAGCATTTTTATGTTTGGGTAAATGATCTGATCCTCATGCAAAGATCTGCAGCTTTGCCTTGAACATGAATTCAGCTGAGTTATCCCTACCACAGCCACACTTCTGTTGTCTCCTTGATGCCCACACTCCCAGTGGCACCAGGAGATCATTATTAATTAACAGAGGTTTCATCTTGGTTTTGCATCCTCTGTGGAGGCAGGAGAGCAGGATTTTGGCCTGAGCTCTTCTTCGGTCTCTGGGTGGCTGATGACAATTTGTGCACTGCTGTGCTTCCCAAAGCCAAACCCTCCCTGAGCAGCACACAGAGCTTCCCCCAGCAGCTGAGAGTCAGGAACAGCTTCCTCCTGCTCCTCTGGGAAATGTGGGCTGGCTTGATGCTGTATGTAGGAGGAGGATGCAGGAGCCAAACACCACTGCAGGTGGGAACACAAAAGGGCTTGGAAATGGATCTCTGAGCCCTGTTCCATGATACCAGGGGCTCTTCCCCTGCTCAGGGCTCGCTGGGGGCTGTGAGAAGGGCCCCACTCGGGCTGCTGCTATGCTCTCCCCTGGGAGGTTTGTGCAGGGAGGAGGGGATGGAATCACAGCTCCTGGACCTCTGCATTAGGAAAGGTGTCCCTGCCCATGGCAGGAGGTGGAATCAGGTGACTTTTACAGTCCTTTCCGATCCAAACCATTTGAGGAGTCTGTGATTCCCACGGTGCCTGGTTGGGAATAGTCACCCTCGTAAATTGTCATTCCCTGCAAACCTCTCCATGATCAAATGCCCTGCTCTGGGAAGGCTCCTGGGAGCCTCCAAGGAGAGAAGGCTGGATGTGGCATTCCTGCCTTGTGCAGAGTAGAAGGAGCTGTTTTGGTGGCTCCTTCCAGCAGAAACGTCAGAGAGATCCAGAGGGGAGAAACCTGAACAGTGAGCTGCCAGGAAACCTGTGCTGCTGCCTGCGCTTCCAGGCTGGTAAATGGAGCCTTGCCCTGGCTTTGGCAGCTGAGGGAAAAGGAGGAAGGGCTATTTTCCTTCATCCTGGGACTGCCTTTCCAACCCTTCCAGCCTGGATGGGAATGGCAGGACACCATGGAATGATTTATTCTTCATCACCTGTTCTCATTTCCTGTGTGAGTCTGCACCGAGCTGCTCTGCAACATCCAAATCCCATTTTATTACATCTCATGTTCTTTCCCTTTGTTCTCCTCAGGTAGCAACTGCATTTTAGCTTGTTTTCAGGAACCAGCAGTAATATTTCCTGGGCCAATTCCTTTCTTTAATTCGTTGTTGTTTTGGTGTCTGACACGTCCAGAGTCTCTGTGCAGTACAAGTGTCTTGAAGACAGTTTATTTTAATCAGGCCTCCCAGAATTCAGTAAATACTTCAGGCCAATTCCTCCAGTAAATCTGAACACATTCAGCACAAACATGTGCAGCCAGCGCTCAGACATAATTGCCAACAATTTCACACCCACAGAATCCTCGCTTGCCTCTCACGTTCCCAGAGCCTCATCTTCCCCACCTCTGCTTCAAGCAGGAATCTCCCAGTTGCTAAGGGGATGGAATGTTTGATGCAGCTCTAAATGAAATCTTTTCAGCACCAAGTGCAGAACTACCCGTGGAGTTTTCTGGTGAATGTTCTCTGTGTCAGAGCGGAAGGACCAAGCTGCAGTGAGAAGCAGCTCTCCAGAGGCCAGGTTTGATCCAGGCACGATCCAGGCATCCTAAATATGAACTGAATCTGTGTCTGCTGCATTTAACTGGAGCTCTGACAATTACAGGCTGTCACAGGAGGCTTCCACTCTTCCTGACTCAATTACCCAGCCTCAAGCTTCTCCGAAGATTACCATTGCTGTAAATAAAGTCAAGCTCATTCTCCTTTTACTTTGCTACTCTAAGAAAAAAGGAGAGACTGATTTTACCACCCAGCATCCAACTGAGCCCAAGCCTTAGGGGGGAGGTTTTGGTTGATTTGGAATTAACTGTTTCCTTTTTTAGCCAAGTTGTGGTTATTGATGCTCTGAATTGAAAAAAAAAAAAAAAACCCTAAAGAAAAAAACAAACAAACAAAACTTCCACTTCCCATGTTTATTGCCCATTCCCAAACCCTTGCTATAGAAGTATCTATCAGAGTCTTAAAATAACGAATACAGCTAATCAACTCAGCTCCCCTTAAAATTTTAAGACACAAATCTTTACTAGGCAAAATACTGCAGCACACCATTAAGTTATGTGATTGCCACTGTATTTTCCATAATATACCCTGCTCCTTATGCTGCCTTGTTTTCCTTATTTCCTGTTTTTGTTTTTTTGTGCTGAAAAGTTGTTTGCATTAAGCTATTCACAGCTCCTAGTTTCTTTTGTGAGTAATCTGCTGATTGCAGCTCACTAATCTTTGAGTAGATGGAATTATTTCTTGCATTTCTGTAGTGATCTGAGTGTGTCTGTGTACAATTCCTGAGTTGTGTCCTACTCCGGAGCTCATTAACTCTGCATGAGTCAGGCAGGCTCCACTTCCCATGGAAGTGCTTTTCTCCCCTTTTCCCACCAGGGTGGTACAGAAGGACCAGCACAGGATGCTCTGTGGAAATGCTGTCCCAGAGAAATGAAACCCCTCTGAAGCTGGGGAACTGGGAAGTGCACACCCCAGAGCTGTGGAATCTCAGCTGGGCTGCTCCCAGAGCTCACGTGGAGGTTTTGTGTGGGAGAAATGCCTCAGAAAATTCTGTGTCTTGTGGAAATCCCTGCTGTGCTCCCATGGTTTGAGGTGGAAGGGACCCAAATCCCACCCAGTGCCACCCCTGCCATGGCAGGGACACCTGGCACTGTCCCAGTGTCCAGCCTTGGGCTCTGCCAGGGATCCTGGGGCAACCAGAAATGACAAACTGTGCCACCAGTGATGCTCGGTGTGTTAGGAGGGCTCATTAACTCCCCAGCGCTGCTTCAGCAGATGAAAAGTCTCCTTTTCACAGTGCAGGAGTTTTAACTGTGCCCTGGCTAAAGATTACCTCAACCTCCTATAAATTGAGATGTTTCACTAATTGCTTTCTTGGTTCATTAGCCAAATTGTGAGTATGAGTGAAATGGAAAAGGCTCAGAATGAATTTCCCTCGCAATTCTTAATTTAAATGGGGAATAATAATTTAATGTTGAACAAAACATTTTGGGTGATTTGCTGTGCTGGAGCTCATTTTTTACCTCGGGATCATTTGCCACCTTTGAAGCTTTGTGGGGAAATGATCCTCAGCTCTGTTTCATTGTGATGTGATGCCAGGCAGGAAGGAATAATCATTATAGAATAATTGCAATCATCTCAAACTTTATACAGAAACACCTTGTCATGGGAAGTCCCTCCTCAGATATTTTAGTTTTAAGCAGTGAGATAAGGGAGATAAAAGGCAAAAAAATCTTGAAAACTTTTGCTTCTATGGATGCTGTGGTTCTATTTCCATTTCAGCCACAAAAATGTCAAAACTCCAACGTGTCCCTGGTTTAGTCTTTCCACCACTCAGCTAAAAATCAAAGATTAACTCTGAGAAACTGCAGGGAAAAAAATTCTACTAATTTATCAAAGCCAACGCTGTAGAATTTAATCTGTTTGATGAAATTCCTCCCATGGATTGTTATGGCAGGGCTGTGGCACAGGAGGTCATTTGTGAGCTCTCAATTGCTGGTTGTGTGACAGTGAAAAAAGGAGGCCAAAAGAAAGGTTAAATTAAAGAAGCTGCTAGAAGCTATTTATATGAGATGAATGTATGTTATCTAAATTAATGACAGCAAACCTCCAATTAGCTGGATATTGGTGCAGAATTTGAGCTTTATAAGGTAAATACATGTTTTGTCCAGCCAAATGGTTGGGTAAGGAAGGTTTGACTGGGGTGGTGTTCCCAGGTGTAAATGAACATTTTCTCTTTATTGGGGCACAGTGACCTCACTGCTGCTGCTGACAAATCTTTACAATAAATCTGTCTTTGTTTCCCAACATCAATAAGGAGTGTGAGACCTATGACCTTTCCCTCTAAAATATCCTCCTGTAAGACGGGATGAGCAAAAGCCTTGAATGTGCCACGTTGTGTTTCAATAAACAACTTGATTTTTATTTTAGAGCAGAGATTTCCTCCTCAGACCAGTGCCTCTTGGTTTGGCTTAAATAAACTTGTTTCTGTTTTGTTCATTTAGAGAATTCCTCCGTAAAAATACAACAAAGAAGGCTGTGACTATGCACTTTTCCTCTTGTGGGTTTTGCAGTTTATATACACTAAAATAATGGTGTAGCAGAGTGAATTAATCAATTTAATCCTTGGGAAGGGTAGGATTTTGTTGTAGACCATCAGTTATCTCATTATCCTGATTAAGGGCATTGAGATTCAAGATTTAATTATACTTTGTGCAGAAAAACTAATGTACCCAGGAGCTTCATATCTCCTCATACCTCTACCTACGGCTCTCCTGAATGTTGTGGTTTTAGTGCAACTCTGCCCTGTTACTTCTTTTTTTGACTTGCTGATGACTTCCAACTTTAGTGTCAGTATTTTGCAGTAACGTTCCCCCTTCTGGGCCATTCTGGGAAAATATCAGTTCCTAGAGTACTTGTGCTCATTTAGGATGAATTTAGGGAAATGTGAAGGCAATGCTCTATTTTTTAAAATTTATATTTTCTTTGATTTCTGGCTCTGCTCTTTTGTCATGCTGGTCTTGCCAAGGTAATTTACACTGGGTTTGGTTGGTTTTTTTTTCATATTATCCTCTGATGTATCTTAATCCCATCCTAATTTTGAGGCATCTGTGATATTGATATCCCTTTTTGAAAATGAAGCAGCACTCTGGATTACTCAGCACTTCTGTACTGTGTGCTCCTATTCAAACTCACACACTTTGTATTGCTTCAGTTGCTATTTTTAAGCTCCAGGTTCTCCTGCAGCTTTACTTGACTTCACTGTTCTTTGCAATTACTTCTTTTTTTTTACCTGAGATTTTTCTCTGCCCATTCTATACAAAAATACAGAGGTTTCTATAACCAACTTTTCTTCAGCTTTCGCTGGGAAGGAGAAAAAAAATCCATGAAAACTCTCTTAGCTTTAAAAGCATTACCTGCTGTTCTATTCTGGGGTGCATGGAGCCAGGCTTTCTTTGCAGCCTCCTCCTCAGACCCTGGGGTTTTCCCAGTAAAATTCCTTCTTTTCCTTCTCTCCAGTGCCTTTTTCTGTGCCATTAGAGTTGGGACAATTTTTCATGTGAGGATTTTCTCTTTTTTTCTGTCTCCACCTCGTGTTTCCTAGTTTGTCTAACTGGGATTGCTCTCCTTCTTGAAAGCTGAGGGATATTTCTAATACTCAGAATTGAAGACAAATAATTACATATGTGCTTGGCCCAGGTCACCAGCTGGTCACCACCCACCTTTTGCTTTGTTTTTTCCCCTACCTTTGATCCCCAGTGCTGTTTATTCTACATTTCTAGCAGGAGACATTTAGCAAAGGCTTTGGCTATAAGATGAATTCCCAAATCCATAGAGTTTCCTCATATTGTATTTTCAAACTGAAATCCTCTTGAAAGGTCACTTGAAGGTTTGAAATACCAGAGCACTTTGATTGCTGTTGATTTTTCTCATGGTGATTGAGGAGCCATCAAGCCCATCGAGTTTCTCTATTAAAAACACTAAATTTTCTCTTCTTGGAAAGAAGGAGCCCACAGAGCTTTTCCATGCAGCTGCTACTGGAACTGTGCTATTCAGGGATGGATATCCCTAGGAATGACACCTGGATCTGCCCAAATGGGGCAGAGGAGAAACCATGTCCATTCTGTAAATAAAGGAGAGCAGGAATCCATTTAGATTGTGATGAGGGATTAATTCCCACAGCCCAGCAGTGTCTGAGGTACTCGGGGCACAGCCCAGAGCAGCTGTGGCTGCCCCTGGAAGTGTCTAAGGCCAGGCTGGATGGGGCTTGCAGCACCCTGGGATAGTGGCAGGGTGGGATTTAGGTCCCTTCCAACCCAAAATATTCCATGATCAAAATCTCTGATTTACTCAGAACTGCATCCCCAGGGAGGTGACAGGGGGACCTCTTTATCTTGGGGGCTGGTTTGTAAGGGGAGATGTTTGAGGAAATAATTTTTGAGATCATGCTAATAATGTGCTTTTAGTCATTCCAGAGGCTGTAGATGTGTTCTATGAGATGATGTATTTATAGGTTTGTTCCCCAAGTTTGGCTCAAATAAAGATTACTGAGTTCACAGGCAGTCCAAACAATTGATAATTTCAGTATAAAGAGCAGTGGCTAATTTCAGTATAAAGTAATTTCAGTATAACAACAATGGATAATTTAAGTATAAATAACCCCAAATTCACACAGGAATTGCTGAAGGTGGTTCTTTTGTAAAAGTAGTAACTATAATCATACCGCTGTCCTAAATGCAAAGATCAAATTGCTTCTAAGACTTTAGAAAAGTAATATTGAAGATTTTTAGCTAAATGGTGATTTCTCTCAGCACTGACTTGCCTGCCCATGAGTTTGATGTTGTTTTAATTCATCTTTTTAAAGAAGAATGATGAAGTGCCTAAACTTCCCTGTGTCATCCCAGTGCTCTTTTGTCTTTGCCATCAGGATGTTTGTGCTGTCCCACTCTGAGTTCATGCCCTCAAAAATCCTTTTCCACTCACCTTCCAGGCTTTGGGGATGCAGTTCTGCACTGACAAAAGGCAACAGACTGAGTTATGCTAGAAAAATATTAATATCACGCAGTGGATTTTTCTATCCTTGGGAGAAGATAGATCATATAAATGAGGCAATCACTGCTGAGAAGAAAACTTAAAATCTTTCCTTTCTCCAGCACAAACTGGCAAGGCTTTTTAAGGGAAAGGAAGATGGGAAGTGCTGTGTGGAGCTCAGTAGCAGAAATATAATAGCTCTGTGTACCCTTCTTTGAAAAGCTGCAAGCTGTTTTTTTTTAATGAGTGAAAAAGCAAATTGTATATTATTTTTCTCAAGAAAATTAGCTTTTATTTATGTAAGGCAATCAGTGTTTATTATAAGTTCAACATTTGGAGAAACAGATTTTAAAAACCCCACATTCTCTCTTGGTTTTACAATGAGGATTATCTGCTCAGTTTTCACCACAGCTGAATAAAACCTCACCCTTCAAAAAAACCTGTTAAATATTCCTCAATTCTGGTAAATATCCCTCAATTCTTATTAAATGTTCTTCAATTCTGTATAATCCTGTATCATCTTCTCGTTGGCAGCCGCACAGCAGCTGTTGGCTCACTGTGCTTTGATTAATTCTCTCCCCATTCCAGGGTGGAATACACCTAGTTTGCTTAGTGAAAGGGAATATGGCTCATATTTAAAAATCCCTTTTAATGCAGTTACAGCATCTTTGCAGATTTAATTAGGTCTCAGCCCCTTCCAAATCGCTGAAGTCAAAGGTCCCATCTTACTTGTCCCTGAGGCGTCGTTACACAAAGTCCCTAGACGGCCTCGAGTTCCTAAGCGATGACTTTACCATATGGGGGCTAATTACTTCTAATCTTACACATTGATGAGGCTGGATTTTATGTCTCTGAGCCACTGGGACTGGAACTGCCAAATTATCCTCTCCTGTAGCACAGGGGTTGTTTCTCCATTAAAGGGACTGGCTCCACAAATGACAATCCCTTCCCACCAGGCGCTCGTGTTTGAAACCCTAATTATTGCTGGCACCGGCTGCACCCGATGAGCTCCTGGTAATCCCCGTTAGGATCTCGGATAAGCTGCTGGAGCCTGGCTCAGTTAAACCAGCCAAGGGTGAGCTGGGCAATAGAGGGAAACCGGGAGCTGAGTCCTGAGGGGATGTGGCAGCTGCAGCCGGACACAGAGCCTGGCTTGGGCTGAGGGCACCCGGGAGCCCGGCCTGGGCTGAGGGTAACCCCAAACCCACCTTGGGCTGAGGGCACCCGGGAGCCCGGCCTGGGCTGAGGGTAACCACAAACCCACCTTGGGCTGAGGGCATGCCCGGCCCTGGATGAAGGCATCCCTGAGCCCGGCCTGGACTGAGGAAATCCCTGAGCCCACCTTGGGCTGAGGGCACCCCAGAGCCTGGCCTGGACTGAGGGCATCCCTGAGGCCAGCCTGGTCTGAGGAAATCCCTGAGCCCACCTTGGGCTGAGGGCATGCCCGGCCCGGGATGAGGGTGCCCCGGAGCCCAGCCTGGAGCAGCAGCTCTGAGCCCTGCCTCAAACACCAGCTCTTTCATTTAATGAGCAATAGCTTCCATCAGGTTTTTAAAAGAAATGACTCAACACTTTCACCTTCTGAGAGCAGGGGAAAAAATCTCTTTGGAGTCTATAATGCATGAAGGTGTTGGAAGCCTAATGTAGTATAAGCTGCCTTCAGCCAGGCCTTTTCAGCAGCAGGGAAGAGAAATGAATATCTAAAAAGCAGCAAATAACTCCAATTGCACTCTGATTTCATGGCTGTGTGTGCTGGAGGTCAGGAACATAAAGCTGTTTATTTCTCCCCACAAAGCAGAGGCTGTTATCATAACCTGCTGTAGGTGCAGGTATTGCAAACTCCTCCTTCAGGGAAATATTGGATTTTATTACAGCATTACTTCACACCGTATAAGCTCCTTTCCCTGCTTCTTTCTGTAGTAGTCTTGACCTATCCTTGTAGTTGTGTGTCAAAAGGAGAAGTTTTTTCCAGGAATCTGAAAGTGAAGTTATAATTGACCATTTACCAGATCTTTGTCCAGCTCTGGCAATGAAGAACCATGACCTGGAAGCTTTGTTAGGAAAGGAGAGGGTTGGGAAGAATAAGGTTTGGAGCTGGTGGAACTTTTAGTTGTCTATTTGCAAGGAAATGAATAACACCTTGATTTAGCTACTGCTTTTCAAAAGGCAACAGGGAAGTAAGGTGGAACTGCTCTCTGGAGGAAAAAAAACCCAAATCCCCACAAAATCCAATAAAAGCCCCACACTCTCAACCTTGGAAATCCTGGGAAAATCCTAATATTATCACAATACACAGCCAGAGCCATCAATGTACACCCAAGGAACAGAAACATCTTGTGCACATTTCAGTATTTTATTTAAATATAAAAAGACCATTATAAATTAGAGAAATCCACCTAATTTTGACTTAATAAACTTTCCTTAACTGTTGAATGAAGTATATAAATCTACATTTATGCATCTATCAGCATTAAATTTCTGGCCAAGGTGTTAATCCCCACATTCTTCTAACTAAGGCAGTGTTACATTTAGAGTAATAAGATGGTTTTAAATCAATATGACATAGACCAGACACATCCTCCAAAATCATGCTCTCAATTTAGGTTGTGAGAAACATTTTTACTCTTTTTATTTGAAATAATGAGTGACTTGCTGGAATTTTGGGGATTTGGGTTTTTTTTTTTTAACATCATAGATGTAAAATGACCTTTATCCCACTAAGCATCAAAAAAATGCACATAATTCAGAGTGTATTTTAAATTTTTTCTCTCTTTAAAAGGGGGAAAAAATTTAAAGCCTTGTTTTTCATCTGTTTAAAGAGGACAAAACTTCAACCCAATGCCCTTGCAGGTATCCCTGCAGTGTTTGTCTCTCCTGTTGGTTGGATTTAATTTACAGTAAATATTCCTGTTGTAAATATTGGCCTTTTTGCCTCAACTCCCTTGAGTAATGCAGTGCTCTCTCGCTTCAATCCCTGTGTGTCCACATCTGTTTTGCATTCCCACCATCCAGACTGCATGGATGTGTTTGGGGAGAGAAAATTCAGGATCACTGAGCTGCATGGTGCAGGGTTTGAAATAAAACTGGCCTGTTCTCTTCCTCAGGGTGGGACAGCTGCTGGAGAGCTCCCAGTACATATTTATACTTGTCCTAGCAAAAAACAGACTTTTCCCAATTTTCCCTTTGGATGTAAGAGCTACCAAGGTGTCTTTTTAGAGTGGATGTAAAAAAAAGGTTAATTGCAAACAAAACAGACAAAACCACATCTCATCCTTAAAAAAAAAACAAACCCAAAATGCACACACACCAAAAAAGCCATCAAACTAAAATTGCAAGTTAACCAAAGTAACTGGAACTAATCCCATAGCAATGTCTACCTGAGCCTATTGGCCCAAGAAAATTGGGGTAAAAAGAAGACATAAGTGCAGAAAGGAGGACAAAGGGTGCACTCGGTTTGCCCGAGGGCTGCAGCCATGTGGATTGGTTGTAGTTTCACATCCACATTTCCAGCTGCAGCTTTCCCAAAAGAGCTGAACCTTCCACCTGAGCTTTGCTGCCCTTGGCTTCAGGCAGAACCCGACCCCGACACATCCCACCTGAGCCTGGTGTCACCAGCACAGGGCTGGGAGCTCAGGCTGCTCCTTGTTGAGCCTCAAAAGGCTCAGCCATGTCCTTCAGGTCCTTCCCAGGATTTGATGGCAGCTGATGAAACAGGGAATATCAATAGTGACCAAAATGTTTCTGAAAGCACGTTCAGCAAATGCTGTGTCCTGGAACTGGTGGCCCCAAAGAGACATTTGGGAAAAATTCCCATCCTTTCCCGGTGGAAAGGCTGGATTTGGAAGGGCCGGGATTTGGCTGGGGGAAGAGTGCAGCTGAGTTATTTAATGGTTTGTGCGTTGGCTCTACATCAGAGATTGTTGTGGGAAGGAACAACTGCAGGACAAACAAAGTGGTGCTGGTGGCAACCGTCCCCAGCCACCTCATTTGCCTTGGAGAGAGAATTGTTTCAGCATTTGGTTGTTCTGAGCTGCTCAGTTGTCACTTCACGGGGCATCGCTCCAAGCATTCTCTGCAGTAAAATCTGGGAATCTGCTGCTGAGTCTGTCACATTTAGGAGGGTGCTGCTCCAGCAGTGCTTTGCTCTGTGACCTCAAACAGGACAGATGTTTTACACGGCTATGTCTAAAGTACCCCCTACTAGAGTCCAGCAGCTGTGGCATTATTAGATTTTCTCTGAGCCCTTCAATTTCCATAATCCTCCCCTAAGATTTCCATATTTTTTTAGAGAATAAAAACAGGAATGTGAAATGGAAAATCCAGGCTGACAAGAAAGAGGCCATTCCATGAGAACTGACAGAGCCTGTGAGCCCAGACCCAAATATTGTTCCTCACTCCTCGTCACGTCTCCTTTCCCTTTCCCTCTTCCATCTGCCCTGTGTCTCCTCCCTGCTCCTGGAACAAGGGATGTGTCCTGCCTGGCCAGGAAATGTGTCTATGGATCAAACAGGGATGACCTGGTGAACTTCTGTCTGTGGCAGCCTCTCATTCCCAGAAATCCATTGATTTTCCTGGTCAGCTTGTTGGGAGATCAGCTATCGACCCTTCTGTCAAGTTACTTGTGAGAGGCCACAAGCTCAAAAGGCCCCGGTTGGGCATAAAGAAGGATAGTGCATAAATCAAATTCCGTTTGGAAATCAGGCTAAAAATGTGATCCAAGTAGAGGGCGCAGTGCAAAAGCGTTGTTGGGGTTTTTTGTTGTTTGGGGGTTTTTTTTCCTTATTTGTTTCACATGCAGTAAATAATGATTAGGGAAAAAAAAATAAGGACTTCTAAACCACAGGGGCAACTTTTTTGCAGGGAAATTTGTGTCGTGCCCAAGAGAACCTGGCTCTTTAAGTTTGTTCCTATATCACTCTTAGTGACATCATCATTAAAATGGAAAGGTACATGAATGACTTTATTCACAAAAGTAGCTCTTAAAGGACAACTATTATGAAAAATAATTATTCACATATTGAAATATTTTTTTGATTGGCCTGGCATTAATTTGATGGGGGGTGTGTGTGTATTTTACAAATGCAACCTTGGAGAATGAGGAATTAAAGGGAAATGCACTTCCTTATCCAACTGTTGAACGCAATTATCGTTGAATGTGATAATTTGGGATCTGAGCTTAGTTTTGCACAAGAGCTGGAACACACAAACAGCCACCAGGTTTGGGTGGTTGCTAGGCAGCAGCTGATTCCTTCTTGGAAAAGCAGCCAGGGCTGCCTGGGCTGGGTGCTGACAGCCCCAGCCCTGCTCCTTCCCATCCAGGTGGCATCCACAGCCGAAAGAAAGCAGGAGAGAGCTCCACATTTCAGCCCAAAAAGCTGCAGGAATTATGGGTTTGAGGGCCTTAACATTTAATCATCAATTCCAGACTTTTCTGCACCATTTCAGAGCTGAAAGCCTGGCTGATGAAAAAAGAAAAAAAAGGCAAGGACCAGTTGTGTTCTGCTGGATATGGTGATAAAACCAGTAGCCCCCATTCCCTGGTTTTGGTCATATGACAACATTTTTGGTTTAATTTCTATTAGTTAGTCTCTATCTGGGTTTCTTCACCTGTTGCAATAAAATCCAAAAAGGGTAATTTCAAGATTAAACAAAGCGTGGGTGTGTAGTAAAAGCACATAATGAATAGAGATTTGGTTTTCTGCTTTCCCTTCCAAAGGCAAATTCAGGTGATAATTCACCAACGGAAAAGTTTTATGTGGTGGAATAACTGCAGAGTTCAGCTGTCAGGTTTAGAACAGGGGCAAGTCCACAGCAACTGAAATAAATTAGAGGGAGCTGCAAAATATTCTTAAATTAGGCAAAACAAAACTATTTGTGATCACACCAGCGACTTAGAAACTGAAATTTTGAGGCCTCATAGTTATTTAAATCTTGGCTATTGTGCTTTTATCCTGTGAAAGCTGATTTTTTTTTTTTTATCCTGGTTTTATCCTCCTGCATCCCCTATTATCAAGCAGTTTGTGATCGCTGTAATCACAGCAGTTGATGTGAAAGACTTCCCAGAAAGAAAGAATAATCCGAAGTATTACACAGAAAAAAATGAATGCTTCTATTATACTAAAGTAACATGAAAAGTCTGTATTCAATCTGGCATGGCTGGAGCTCCAGCAAGTTTTGTTTTGTTGTACAAATAGTTTTGTGTCAAATTTGGCTCCTGAACATCCCATTTCTTTGTTTTGGAAACAAAATGGGAGTGATAGAGATGTGGACTGGAATCACTCCTTTGATACCTCCACAAAAACATCTGTACCCACGGCACACATCATCTTCTTGAGTCACCGCTGTATTAAGAGCACTAAAAGGGAAAAAGAAAATCAATAAATACCATTGTTAAGCCAAAGCATCCCCAAAAGATCCCTGCAGCAGGACATATATTGAGTCATGAAATGCGTAACAGGCAGTGAACTCGTCCTCTCCGAGTTTCTCTTTCAAAAGCAAATAAATATAAGAAATATTGAATTGTGAGGCCACACAAAAACCTGGAGCTCTTATTATGCACAAGCAGCTCTGGGAAAATGTGTACATTTTGTAATTGCCACCAGTTCTGAGCAACACGAGCGGAATTTTTATTTACAGAATCCATTTGTGCCATCAAATTCTATGCGTGTTATGACCTTTACATAAATACTCATAATAACACTAAAATCACTCTTCATAAATATAATTTTTTTTGGCTGCAGAACTGCTTTGCCTTTGTTTGCTTATGCATTGTATTTGTCATGTTTACAGTCACTGAAGAATTTTCTGGCTGTCTCAAGCATTCCTGGTCTTCAAGAAATGGATGTGGTCTCTAAAATGTTGGGGTTTTTTAATGCTAGGTTGGGAAGGTGACTCTGAGAGGGGTGAAGGAAACCTTCCATCAGCTCTTTATGGAATGTTTCTGTTAATTAAATCTTTATTTTGAGAGGATATTGGGTGCTCAGTGGTCAATAAATCAAATAATGTGGCAGGAGGTACTAATGCATCTCAGTGCAAGGCTCTGAACCAGGAATTGTCTTCAGAATTCCCTAAAATTAGAAACATTTAAGTGCTGATGTTGCCTGAACTTGCCTCCTTTCTTTGTCTCATGGTTACTTTATTTTCTGTACAAACTTCTGGCACATCCAATGTTTCTATTGAAATATTGAATGTATTTATTCAGGTTTGTCTAACCCAAAAGTCAGTGCTGCAAATTTGAACATGAAACAGCCTCCAATGAGTGCCTTGCTTTTTGTTTTTCCTCTTTCTTGCTTCCCATGCCAGGCCAGTGACACTTGCAGGATTCCTTTTATCAGAGGAGAATTTGGGTTGTTGTTTGTTGTTGTTGTTGTTGTTAACACAATCTCTCACTGCTTTGCCAAATCCTCTTAGAAAAATGTGTCCAAATTATAGAAATGTATCTCTGTCCCAGAATTATGGTGAGATGGATGGATAATACTGAACTGCCCAACAGCACATCACTGAAAATTAAAACAAAAGAAAAGGGAAAAAAGAAAAAACTTGGAGGAGAAAGGGAAAAGGGAGAAAGCGAAGAATATTCTTAATTTTTTTCCCTGTGTGATGGATGTGCTGGAGGTGATCCCTCTCTTTATATTATTAAATGGCGATAAAGAATAACAGCAANAATACTGAACTGCCCAACAGCACATCACTGAAAATTAAAACACAAGAAGAGGGGAAAAAGAAAGAAAACTTGGAGGAGAAAGGGAAAAGGGAGAAAGTGAAGAATATTCTTAATTTTTTTCCCTGTGTGATGGATGTGCTGGAGGTGATCCCTCTCTTTATATTATTAAATGGCGATAAAGAATAACAGCAATGCATAATGAAAGCACCTTTTTTTTTTTTTTCGCACTTACGCATAGGTTTGAAGACCTAATTCCTGTGCTCTTTCTAGCCTCCTGATGAGCACCTTGCTTCTAATGGCACAGATAATGAGACATTTATGACTTGTGGCTTTTTGATAGCAGACCAGAACTCATTTGTCCCTTCCATGGTGGATCCTGTAATCATCTCTGCAGGCAGCCAGCACAGCTCCAAGATGTGCAAACAGGGAGAGATAATTCACTTATCAAATCTCACTTGTAACAGAAGAAAATCCGTCCTGACACCTTGGAAAAAAAAAAAAACCCACAAAAAAACCCAACAAAAACCAGAAACTTTCTGTTTACACAATGAATACTGTTCAGGCTCCAATGATTTCAGGCTGTTAGGCTTGCTCTGATTTGAAAGCTTTCCCCACCAAGCTGCCTTAAAACACCATCATTTTGTGCCACTGTGTTCAAGCGCTTTCTTTTGTGGCAAAGTGCTTGTTTGTGTTTGTTTGGTTTTTTTTTCATTACAAGAAAGGTTTCAAGGAAAAAGCTGGAGCTGCTTTCCCCTGCTTTGAGCCCACACTGCTGTATGACCCCTCTTGTCAGTGCAGGTGACTTTTGGAAGCTCAGCAAAGACGCTCTAAGAGGACTGGGGGACTGTCCCTTTGTCATCCTCTCATGATGAACACGTCCTAGGTGGTTTTTAGGTGTGTTTTAGCTCTCAGGATGGCACCGTGTTCTCCGTAAGCATCCTGGTGAAAATTCCTACCTGGCCTTACACCAGGGTTGCTAAATGTCAAATCCTGCAGAGATTATCAGTGCAACCCCTCCCCTCTTCCTTGAATTTAGCATCACTTCTGGCGGCTCGGGAGAATGTCCACAAAGGACAACAAAAGAAGCTGTGGCTGTCCCTGGATCTCTGGAAGTGTCCAAGGTCAGGCTTGGAGCAGCCTGGGATAGTGGAAGGTGGCACTACCCATGATCTTAAGGCCCCTTCCAACCCAAACCCTTCTGTGTGCCTGTGCCGAGGCTTCCTGGAGATGCAGCACTCTCTCCGCTAGCAACTAGACACAGCATTTCTTGGCAAATTCCCTATAAATCAGTTTGACGTCAGCAAGGACTCTGATAAAAGGTGGAATTTTCAGCATTCGTGTCTCTACTTTTCAGGCCAGGAATGCGAACTTCAGCTTCACTGCTCAGTTTTATTTTAGATGACACCAGGCTGTGCAGTTTTAAGATATCCTTTCTTTATGACACATGAAGAAGACCAGAAGACATGGGTTTGGTTCCGGTGTTCGTTCTGGCTTGGCTTTCATCTCCAATGTATCTGTAATGTCCGGATGGTTTTTTTGGATGACTCACCTCAGATCTGAAGGAGCAAACGATGATCTCTCCCAGCCCTTACTGAGCAGGGAGCATGATGAATTTTTAACGATGACGCTTCTTTTTCTTCGAGGCTTCCGCAGGTATTTTAATTTTAAAAAGCCACAAGGAAATCTAAACAGTTCTAATGCTTTAAACAGAGTTGAGTATAAATTACTTCCTCCAGTAATAATAATACACAGAAGGAAGAAAAGGGCCTTAAAAAATATGTTTAAGAGAGACATTGTGTTAGCAGAGTGATTGCTCTGATACCCAACCCTGCAGCTAAGCTGTCCCTGTCCTCTAGCTTCCAGGTGTTAAGTGGGGAATTTGAGGAATTTCTGGGAATTTTGAGTTCTGCAGGGATTCTACTGCCATGAGCATGGGTGGGAGCCCAAGTCCCCTCACCAGCCTCATGGATGTTGATCTAAGATCAACAAAAAAGGTAAATTTTTGTAAAGTGGAGAAGTTTTCCTCTTTTCAGAGCAGTGTGTATTTTTCAGTGCTGTTTGATGGTGTTTTCAGGGAAGCGCTGGGGGGTTCCTGGAGGCTCTGGAGGAGTTCACAGTGAGGTGATGCTGGTGGCTCAGAGGGGACAAGGGACATGGTCAGTGCAGAGCAAGCAGGACTTGGAGCAGAGCAAGGGACACCAGAACTGCTGACACATGTTTGAGATTTGTCAGCACATGAACAGTAAGTAACTAAAATATGCAACTTTCCTGACAAAAACTGGGGATGAGGCCAGGGCCAGTGGTCTAAAGTCAATCCAGCTCTGCCTGGTGTCACTCTAGGTGTCAATCATATAGAATGCTTGAAGTTGGAAAAGCTAAGATCGTCAAACCATTCCCCTGAACTGCCAAGGTCACCCCAACCCACGTCCCCAAGTGCCTTCTCAACACTTCCAGGGGTGGTGATACTGCTGCTTCCCCAGGCAGCCTGTTCCATTTCCTGAAAACCCTTTGGGTGGAGGAATTTTCCCAAATATCTGCTATTCCCTCTCCTCCTCTCCCCCTTCCCTGGAGCACAGCCCAAAGCCCCTGGCTGTCCCCTCCTGGCAGGAGTTGTGCAGAGCCACAAAGGCCCCTCTGAGCCTCTTTTGCTCCAGGCTGAGCCCCTTCCCAGCTCCCTCAGCCCCTTCTGGGGCTCCAGCCCCTTCCCAGCTCCCTCAGGAATTCTCCAGCCCCTTCCCAGCTCCATTCCCTGCGCTGGACATGCTCCAGCCCCTCAGTGTCCTTCTCACAGCTGGTTTGTCATCAAAAAGTTGTCCCCCAGCCTGGCAAAGACCTGAAACAGTGGGAAACCAGCATTTTCCAGTTTTTACGTGCATCCCAAGTTTTGCACAAATGCTGAGCTGGCTCCGTGTGGGACTGTCCTGGGCCTGCCAAACATTCCCGGGCCGCGATTCCTCAGCAGCACCCTCACCTTTGCCATCGATCTGGGCTTCAGCAGCTGATTTACAAGCACATCTTTTCTGAACCGCTATCTGAGGCAGCTGCCAGTTGGCCCGAGGCAGGATCCAGGCACTCGAGACGGGGGGGAATCGGTTCCAGCTGCACTCCATAATTAGGAAAACCCTGGGCTGCAGCCGGATGTCCAGATGCCTTGCCAAGGAGCATTTGGTTCAACAAACAGGATTTGGGAGGGGAGAAAAGTAAAAAGAATGAAGATGCCATAGGACAGAGGCCATGTGCCAGCAGTTGCTCCTCTGCTCTTCATGGCATCTCCCGTTTTTAAGAGGTGGATTGTGGTGGGAAGGGAAGGTCTGCGGAGGTTAAACCAATCCTTGGGATTTCAACTTGGAGAAAAAGAAGTTTCTCCTGCTCCCCACAAAGATGGAAAGTATTGAAATATGCTTTCTTTCATGCCTGAGCACCAGGGAAAAAGTGGACTTTTCATTTTGTTGTGTAACAAGGGTTCCAGGACGATGTATTTTGTCAGCAGTGAGAATTTGAATGCTCAGTGTGGGACACATCTCAGCTAAAGCATGTGCTCCCTGTCGTGCCTTCATTGCAAACACAGATCCAAGCTCTTTTTAAAGGTTTTTT
>VWZN01019103.1:495870-528106 GCA_013396955.1 Regulus satrapa
TTTTTTTTGTTTGTTTGTTGTTGTTCTGTTTCTTGGGGGTTTTTTTGGTTGTTGTTCTTTTAACATGAACTAACAAACGTGAAGCTTCCAACGATAGATTTAATACTACCATGATAAATGCCACTGCTTTTGCCACCAATGCCATTTAATCTGTCTCAGCAAATACATTAAATGACTTGCCAAAACTTTGAGAGTTTTCCAGCTGTAGCATTCTCATAGCAATATGAGAATGTCCTTACATGGGATAGGGTACAAAAGGCAATGCAAAACTCCACTGTGGATGATTTAGCAAATAATAATAAATATAAATATATAAATATTTTCTCTTCTCCTTCTTGTCACTTCCTGCCGTCTTTCTGCCTCTCCTGCTCCAGAAACAGCTACTTTTAAAGTTAGGCAAGAATTTACCAATCTATTCCAAGGGATCTGATTGGAAGGTTCTACCCACAGATTACTGCTAATCATGGGAGGTTACTTTGATAAGAATAATGTGCAATCTGCAGTGTGGACTTGGACAACTTGTTCTTCTTTGACCCTGTTGTCCTCAGTCTTTCTCTGGTGCTGGAAATGAATTTGATTGAAATTCATGGAAGAATGAGCCTGTTGTATCTGATTGATCCCTGGCCTGCCTCTGGCGTTCCTTTTGCACTAGTTGACATTCAGAAGCTGATGATCTCCTGTTGTAGTTTCCTCCTTGATCTGAGGCAGCTGCGGGGTTCTTACTGCAAAGCATTTCAAGAAAATATTGATAACTTAGTGGAAGTTGTTGCTTTCATTACATAGGGATTTTTTAAAATCACATTTCCTTTATTGTCTTACTCAATCCAAGAATTTCTTCTTTACCCTTCTCTGCAGGTTATTCCCTGTTTTGTTTTAAAAAATAAATAAGAGCACACTTGGCTGCTCTTCACCATGAAGGTGCCCACATGTGACAGCACACACCACAGCACTAATGCGCTGAAAATCACCTTTCCATGAGGTTTCCCCAGTAGCAGAGGAGGATTTTGTCCTTTAATCCTGTCCTCCTCACCGTGCACCATGACAGGGTGAGGAGCTGGCTCCAAGGGCATCTGGTGTTTGGTGCCAGCTGTTTCCAGTGCTAGCCCAGGCTCCTTGCCTTTGCACTGATTGCAGCCCAGCATTATTCCATGCCATGTCCATGGAGGCACTGGCATCTTGGAGTTATGCTAGGGAAGTGTTAAAGTGTTTTAGTGTACCTTGTCAAAACAAAAAGCTCATCACCCTCTAAATGTTGTGGTGGGACTAAAGATTTCTTGAGGAATAGATCTGATATCTTCCTCCTCTTCCCCTTCTCCCAAGGAGATGAATTCTGTTGTGGGGCATGGTTTAATAAACAATGCCTAAAGTGGAGCTGATTTATATTCCTTTGTTAATACAATGTAACACATAAACTGAAATTCTGCTTAGCAAAAAATTTTCTCCTGTGGCAGCCTGCCTGAGTGGAAGAAAAATAATACAAAAGGTCTTACCAGTGGTGTGACATGTAGCTGTAAAACAACAGCCAGGAACATCAAGAGATTTCAGTCCAAATGGAGAATTTCTGAAAATTAATTTTGGATGCTTCATACAAACTAGAAAGTAACGTAATTTCTGGCAAAGCAGTTGACAGCAGACGTAATGCATCAGTGCAATAGCCCAGACTGTGTTAAATGGAAATTAGCTCCATGTAAAAAGCTGCAGAGGGAGAGCAGTGCTCGCAGAAAACAACCCGTGACAAAAGCAGAGGTTGAGGTGCTGGTGGAACAGTTATCACTGAGCTGGGAATGTTGTGATGTAATGGAATTTGTGGACTTGGTTTGGAATTGCTGCAGCTCTTTAAAGGTGAAGGTGACCCAGAGAAATTCAGCTCGCTGCAGGGCAGTCTGTGCTCCCCGTCCTGCAGAGAGCACAAAAGGGGTGTTTGTTGAAATCCACATTTCTTGGCTTCCCCAGCCGTGGAAATCAAAAGCAGAGCTGGTGAAGCTTTGGATCAGCCCTGGACACCATGTGGGACTGTCCAAATCCTTGCCATAGCATCCCAGGGCTGCTTCGAGAGCCTCTTCTGTGGAGGGGCAGAAACAGATCCCAGGGCAATCAGACCATTTCCAGGACCCTCTCCTTCCTGCTGCCCTCCATTTAAAAGCACATTTTCAAGCTCATCTCCTCCAGAACGCTGACAATACCGTTCCTTTCTCTGTGCTTTTCCCCAGGGGTGACACCAAAGCGCTGGGGCCCTGATGGTCAGAGGACATGCACAGGCCTTCAGCGGGACAGTGGCACGTGGGGAAAACCGAGCCCTACCAAGGTAAAAGAAATAAATTGTGCTTGGGGAGCAGTCAGCAGAATGCAGAAGGGTTTAAAAAATAATCACTGATTGCTGAACAGTATGTTTGGACTCGGTTTTGTTTAGCTAAGCTTAGCTTAGGCAGCAGAAAAGCCAAATAAAGTGATGGTTAAGTGTTGTGATTGTGTGTGCTCTTGGTGAGGGAGAAAAAATTGCATGTTTTGTTGGGGAAAAGGAATTATAAAAATCCCCCCAGGAGACTAAATCAAGCAATATCCCAAATATCAGTACACTTTGCCTGATATGTCCTCAGGATAAAGCTTGAGGTTTTCAGCTCACCAAAATTATTTTGTCTGTGTGTGGATTTTTTTCACAAGATGCAGTGAAGCTTGAAAGCTCCCAACGAGCACAGGATCAGCTGGGCAAACCTTAAAGATCCATGTCTTTGCTAAAGATTGGGAGGAGGAAAAAATACGTATTTTCAACAGGAAAAAAAAGGAAGCTAAATTATTTAAAATATTGGTGCATGAGTTTGTAGCTAATCAGGAGCATTTCTGACATGCCTTTGGACTCTTGCAAGATGTCTCCATCTGTGCAGCCCTCAACAAAAGAAATAAATGTCAAATTAACTACTGGAGCATGAGAGATGCATCCAAAATAAAGTCTCTCAAGGAACATTCTTCTTTGGTGCCCTGTAGAAATCTGGGGGAAGTTAAGAGTTTTGAGAGGCATGCAAAGGTCTTAAACCTGTGGGTAGAAGTAAATGAAGTGAAGAAAATATGAGGCAAATGTTGCAAACCATGAAGGAAACACAGAAGGAAGAAAATGCTTTCCCCGAGGCTGTGAAATTATTGAATTGTCCAAACCACAGGCAGCTGATTTAAAGAGTTGATAAAATTTATCTGGCATTTCACCTTGTTAATAAACTCTTGATCTACCTCTGCCCATTTGGGTTCCCAAGAGGCTCCTTCCCAAGAGATACAAAGGAACTGTTTCTGGCGGTGTTTTCCTGCATGGAGGAGGAACAAAGGGATGGTGTCATGGGAGCTCAGAATCCGGGAATGATTTGAGTTGGAAGGGTCCTTAACGATCACCTCCCATTGGGCTTCGGTGCGGTGTCACCCAAGCCCTGAGAAGGGTGACCGTGGCACTGGGGGGGTCACAGCACTGTCACCCGCACAGTCCTCCTGGAGCAAGAACAAGGTTGTGTTTTGTGAAGCCCTTGTTGAGTCCTGGCATTGAGCATCAGTTGATAGAGACACTCACTAGGACTGGGGTGAATTCCCAACAAGCAGGAGTCAATGGCACCTAAACACAGAAAGGGCTTTCTTTTGGTGATGCCTTGAGTTCCAGCTTTCCCATTTTCCAGGTTCTGCAGGGCCCTGGTGTGGGCTCTGAGCTCCCTCCCCAGTGGCAGCGAGTTCTCCTCCCAGCTCAGGCACCCCCAGCAATCCTTCACAGTCCCAGAGCCAAGGGCAGCGCTGCAGCCTCAGCCCCACCAAGTGCAAACAGCAGCGAGGGCAGGAGAGCAGCCTGGGAGGGTGGCACTGCAGCACCTGGGCTGGCCCTGGCCACTGAACCCAACACGGGAATGGGCCAGGACTGATCCAAGGGGGAAACTCCTGACCCGGGGCCCATCCTGGGTGAGCCCCGGCCGGGCTCTTGTGCTGCCCAAGGTGTGTCCTGTGCAGGGCTGGTCATAAATCCCTGCTGGATTCCTTCAGCTCTGCCCAGCCCTTGCCCAGGGAGCTTCTTTAGGCATCATAGGAAGCTAATCCTCAGATTCTGCATCCCAATTGAGTGTTGTGTTTGTTTTTGGTTTTTTTCTATTAGGATCAAGAGATCTGGGAGCACAGGGCAGGAGCAATCTAATCAGCCAATTTACAGCAGCAATGAGATTAGGCCAGATGCTTTATTGCATGGGACTCCTGTGCTCATCGGGGTAGATAATAATAGCAGGAGGCTTTAAACTCAGGTTTACTCTTTGTCAGAGAGCTGGAACACAAAAGCACCTCCTTTGTCACCTCGAGGGAAGTTAGGTGTGGTCTATCAAGATAGATGTTTCCTGTCATGGATGGAAAAATTAATCTGGGCCACTGTCAATCAATCTTGTACATGTATGTTTGTACATCATTGGCAGGTGTCACCAAGGAATCATAAGAAAGAGGGAACTAATTAATTAAAATAGCACACCCAGAGCCTTGTGAGTAGCTGTATCACTTTTTTGGGAGTCTTTCATGCCTATAACTGGTGAGGTTGTAAAGCTCTTCCCCTGGTGCCCACATGTCCTCCGCAGCATGTGATGTCACAGGCCAGTGGTCCATAATATACTTAAATGCATGTTAAATTCCAGCAGTTCGTCATGAAAGAGGAGTTTATAGTCTGAAACTGGCAACTGTCTTTGCCATGTTCACTTTTAAACACCCACCAATCCCATGCACGGTGATTAATTAAATACTCAAAATAATACTATGGAATACAGGTTTTAAATTTTAATGTTCTTTCCTTCACCAGAGTGATAAAGTTTTCATTGAAGCCTCCCAGACAATTCAGAACTGATTTCAAGAGCATGCATTTTTAAATGACAATAAAGTTATTATGAATAGAAAGTTAACAAGAGATCTTGGACAAAACTGTCTGCTGTGATAGATGGTGGATGAGAAACAGTTGCACACAGGATAATGGAGGATGGAGATAACAGGGAATCTTTTCCTTTGCAGGAATCTCTGCCTTCCCAAAACACAACATTGATTTCACCAGCAAGCGTTGCACAGATTGATGAGGATAAATCCAGAGGAAGCCAGCCCTCACTGCCTATGCAGGCCCTGATCCCCCAGCCCAGAGCTTGTCTCAGGAAGCCATCGTTGCCTGGCCAGGGGCCAGCCATCGTTAGCAGAACATTGTTGGTGCTTCCCAGCCGATTAGAGATTCAGGCATCCTTAGAAGACACCATGTCACCATCGGACTCTCCCAGTCCAAGCCAGCGTCCAGGCCAGCAGAGAGGCTTTGCCTCCATCACTGTCACAGCCAGGCGTGTCCCTGCGGGCTCTGCAGACCTGCCACATGGTCCTGGGGCTGGCCGAGAGCCCAGCACCGTGTGCCCCACGTCCAGCAAAGTCCCTGCTGTCCTCGAGCGCTGGCCTCCCCCAGCCCACACAAACCGACCTCCTTTAAAGGTTTCCAAGTCTTCCTCGAAATTAGGTGAAGAACCTCAGAAGCAGCTTTTTGACCCTGGAATGAAGGAGGATGGCGTGGGTCCTCCGAGCAGTGATGGGAGGGAGAAAATGCCACCTTCATTCATCTCCTGTGTCCAGCTCCAGGTGTCTCAGCTGTGTCCAAACACCATCTATTATTTAGACAGGTCGCTCAATGTGTGCATTGACCAACCTCGAGTTAAATGCCAAAAAACGTATAGATCCACGTTGTCCTTGAGCCTGAAGTGCAGTTTGTCCGGATTAACAGCAGATGGAGTAGATGGCATAGCTAATGGAGAGCCCATGGAGGAGAGAGCTCCAAGAAAGCTCCCAGGAGTAACCGGGGCTCTACTCAGATCGCACCTGAGCGCAGCCTTGACGAGAAATAAGGTAATTAAGAAGGAGAAAACAAAGGAAGGACATTTGGGTAGTAAATACCCTTTGCAAAGCGTCTTTGCCTCGGGACTTCCAGCATTTGTGGGTATTCCCAGAGGATCTCCTAAGGTAGCAGCAGCAGCAAAGGAAGAGGATGAGCAGCCTGGCAGCCAGCATGCTGTGTTTGCCCTCCAAATTCCTAATTCCAGCAATGAGGCAGGTAAGTCGTTTCCATAAACCTCAGGCTGGTGGAGCAGAGGTTCAGGCTGGAGCAGCCCCACCACAGTGATTGTGTGAGAGCAGGTTACAGCTCTCCTTGCTTCTCCAGAGGCTCAGGGAGTTAGAGCACAACCCAGAGGTTTCCAGCTCCAGCGCTGCCATGAATATTTGCCATGCTAGTGATGCGTGCTGTCATCAGCTGAGAGAAAAATCCCCATGTGTTTTCTGCATTAAACCTCTTTTTTAAAGCGTTTATAACAGTATTTTTTTTATTATTCTCCCAGCAACCTGCAAGTGCTTATCCCCTGAAAATAATTAGGTTTATCTTTGAATAAGAGCTGAATTTCAAGGTGTGAAATTAAGAAGGAGATGACTGCACTGAGCTTGGTTTTGTGCTCCTTGCAATTAAAAATGATCTTGTTTTCAGTTTTTATTTAGAAGGCTACAGTAATAAGCCCAGGCTTTTATACCTAACAGAATCAGGTTAAAGGTTTGCAAATCTTGAACACATTTGTTTCCAACCTTTCTGAGCGTTTTACAAACATAAAATGTTCTTTGCAGTGTTGCTCCTGGGGGAGGGACAGGGGTCCTGGGGATTGCTTCCTGCCCTGAGTGGTGCAGCTCCTGCTGCACTGGGATTTTCCAGCACTTGGATGACCACAGCTGAGTTTATTGCCTTTCCAGGAAGGGAAGTTGGATGGGAAGATTGTCAATGAGTGGAGTCTGTTTTTCACCAAAAGCACAAAGATTAATCTTACCCCCTCTGTATCCTGCAGCCTTGGGCTACATTTAATTGCAATTAGCCTGTTCTTACCCAGCCCTTTTGATCTAAGGGTCAGTGCATGAGCACGAGCCACTTCCTAAAGTCCCTTTGTGCCTTCATCCTCCCAGAGTGCAAGTGGAAGGGAACAGGAGGAGGAGAAGCCTCACGCTGCCCCCAGGGCTGGCCAAGGTGCAGACTCCTTGCAGGCTCTGCTGCTCTCCCTTCCCCATGCCTGAAATCGGTGGGATTGCTCCTGCAGAGCCTGAGATAAGATATTCCTCTGTTTTCCTAAGCATAATCCAGTCTGTGTGCTGTTGGAGGGGAGAAGGGACAGTGCGGAGGAGAGGGAAGATGCCAGCCACTGCTAAGGGGTTTGGGATGGAAATATAAAGGGATGGGACCAGCAAATGAAACATTTCATTGCATACATCCCGATTTTAAATATCAGGGAATATCAGACCATGGGGAGTGTTATGTGTTCAAGGCTTTGTTCAACACCATCTAAGGTTCCTCTGTGATAAACCAGATTTAAAACAGCCTTCCCTGGGCTTAGTGATGCCATGGTGGCATAGAAGAACCACTTTTACTGGAAATAATTAGAAAGTGAATTGGGAACCTGCTCGTGGTTCCATAGTTTTACTGAAAGGGGGAAATTGGTGAAGTAAGGAGCTGAGAAATACTGGTTTGTGATAAAGGACTTCCACCCTTTGTGTACACAAGACTATAGGTGTAAATAAACATGGGAAGTGTTACCTTTTTAACTGCTTCCACCTTTTGTGTGGGCCATAATGTAGAATGTAAAGATATACATTTCTCTTGCTGATACCCTTTGTAGGATGTAAGGAGGTGTTTATCAGCTTACTACAACTTTCCTGCGTGAAATTGGCATAAACAACCAGAATAATGCTCCAAAACAACAGCCTTTCTCAGCGGGATGATCCAAGGAATGAGCTCCTGCACAGCCATCAACCATTAAAGGGGACAAATCACAAGAAACCTGGTGAAATGCATGGGACAGCCACACTGGTCCTTAAAATGAGAGGGAATGGTGTGATTTTAACCTGGGAGAAGTGAAAAGCTGTGTGAGTCCTTTTTATTTCTGGAATGGGCAAAGTCAGGAGAATATTGGTATGGGATTATCAGTCATGGAATAATTTCTGTTTGGAAAGACCTTTAAGACCATCCAGTTAAACCAGCCCCCAGCACTGCCAAGGCCACCACTCACCCATGTCACCAAGTGCCGCATCCAAAGGGCTTTTAAATCCATCTAGGACTGGATAACCCTTTTGGAGAAGAACTTTTATCCCGTTCTAGATTCCCTGTTATTTTGGATGGTTTTTCCTCTGCTGTTTACTAATTTAAACCCCTTCCCGTTAAGCTTTGCTCTGCTCCATGTTTATTCAATGAAATGTTTGTGAAATGAAGTGTTTAAAAAGAAAGGAAAAGCAGCAAAGAAGGGACAGGGAACAAGTTTTGCCACAGTGTTCGTGCTTTAACACAGTTATCTTACGGATGAGGTAACTGCAGAGAGTACTTTGTCCATTACATTTCTGATGACCCAGAAAGTTGGAGTTTATATTGGTTTGCAGCTGTAGGCAAGAGCTTCCTGCCAGCAGAAATACAAGTGGTAATAACATCACTATGCTGAAGAAAAAAAAAAAAATTTCTTTCAAAACTGCACTTCTCTGTATGAAATCTGTAAATGCAGTTTCCAGGATGTATGGGTTGCTTTATTAAGATCTGACTTGGAATGAGCACCCAAATACTTCTCAGCTTTACAGGTGCTTGGTTTGCTCTTTCCTATAGGCCCAGTTGAGTCGTGGCCTCTTTGGAGTGTCTTTTTCCTAATCTTTTGAGTGACTTCAGTGCAGTAATGATGACACCACTTACTGTATTACTCATTTTATTTCATGACCAAATCCAACTGTTCAAAACTTGGCTTTACATGGACCTGGATAACTTAATCTAAAGCCCTTCTTTCAGCAGGAGGCTGGGCCAGGTAATCTCCAGAGTTATATATTTCCACCATGTGCCACATATGAAAAGGATGCTTTAGGATTATTAATGAAATGTAAATCTTGGGCTCTGCTCGTGGATAAGAATTACACTTGGATGTCCAAATCTCTGGGACTCGGAGTTCAAAGCCATGGTTCATGCTAGAGCATCCCAAGGATGGAATATGATATTTCCCTGCTGTGGACTTCATCTTCTATTGGCTCCACTGCTTTGGGCCTTTACTTCCATTATCTGGCAAGAAGTGGGATTGTAAGTGCTGGAAAATCCATGTTATACATGAAGTCAGACTTGAACCGTAGGAGGACAGAGCCGTAGGACAGAGCTGTGTTTATTTTTAGTGAGTGGCAAACGTTTCCATCCCTTGGGCAGCTGCAGGAACGTGTGAAGGGTCCCACTGGGGGCCACATGAGCCACCCACCTCAGAGATATGGCCAAGGGCCAGCCCAGGCCAAGCTCCAGCAGGTCCCTGTCACGGGTGATCGATGTGCATCACCCTGCCTTTGGTCACGGCTTTTAACAAGCTGTCACAACTTGCTAACGCTGCTTTTCAGGCAATGCTGCAATTTCCTCTCCTGTCTGCAGCTGATGTCTCATAAATACAAGGTAAGTTAGAAATGAAAAGATTAGTCTTGTTTCTGCTGAAGACAGGGACATTTTTAATAATAATTTCTCACCTACCTTTCATGAGGAATATATTCCCCATGAATATCTAGCTCTACATCCATCTTTCACTATCTGTTACCTACTGGGCTTTGGCTGAATTATTAAAAAGGAGAAAAAGAAGAAAATGGGACAATTAATTTTTTTTTTTTTTGACCTCTTGATTAAACAGTATCATCACTTTTCTAGGGAAGATTATAAATACCAACATCTAAATTTATCCATTTGAGTTTAGATAGCAGTGAAGTTCTTCACGCCTGGGTTCCTTCACACATCTCAGCTATTTTCTGAACCAGCTATTTCCTGCTCACCTCTACACTTTTGTTCATGTTTTGTTGTCATACCCAAAACTGATGTGGAGAGATATTAAGGAAAAACAGCTGAGGTGGAGAGTGAATCCAGTCTGGGTGCTGTGCTGGATCCCACCGGCCTGAGTTGAGGTGCAGATGTGTAGGGAGCGTGGGAGAGATGACAAAAGGGAAAACGATGAATCACATTCTCATATAAATCACCCATCAGGGTTTTAAGATAATCATCAGGCACAGTGTGGCCATAGGACCAGGACAGTGACCATCCCTTTGCTGGGCACTGCAGAGGGACCTCAGATCCTGGGGTCAGTCTTGGACAAGAGAGGTGTGGGGGGGCTGGAGCATGTTCAGGGAAGGGAACAGAGCTGGGAAGGGGCTGGGGCCCCAGGAGGGGCTGAGGGAGCTGGGAAGGGGCTCAGCCTGGAGCAGAGGAGGCTCAGGGGGGCCCTGGTGGCTCTGCACAACAGGAAGGGACAGCCAGAGGGGTCGGGCTCTGAGAACAGGGAAGAGGGACAGGAGGAGAGGGAATGGCCTCAGGCTGGGCCACGGGAGGGCAGGGTGGATATTTGGGAAAATTCCTCCTTGGAAAGGTTTGTTCAGCCCTGGCACAGCTGGCCAGGGCAGGGCTGGAGCCCCCATTCCTGGAGGGATTCAAAAGCTGTGCGTGTGGCACCTGGGGACACGGGGCAGTGGTGGCATTGGCAGTGCTGGAGGACTGGTTGGACTGAAGGAACATAAACGCCTTTTCCAGCCCCAAGGATCCCGTGGTTCTGTGCTGGAGCAGGAGGGAGGTGGGTGCTGCACAATGGGGTGGCTGTGGTGGTGGTAGTGCCCAGCAGTCCCTGGGAGCTGTCCTGGCTCAGGGGTGTCTGGGGGAGCACTCCCAGTGCTCCTGCTTCAGAATTCAGGGATGAAATGCTTGGGAGGGGAAGGACGTGGTCCCAGCAGTGAACAGGACCCAGCAGAGGCTCGGAAATGCAGCTGCTTAGATCTTTCCCCAAAGAGCGTGGCAGGTGACTCGAAAGCATAATTGGCTTAATTAAAACAACCGAAGGCAGCGAGTGGGGGAAAACTGAGGTGGGATCTGGGCTTTGGGTGTGTTGAATGGCCCCAGATGATTACAGACTGCTGTTGCCTTTTGAACTTATTTATTAACAAGTGCTGAAGTCAGCAGTGCATTTTAAGGGGCAAATAACTAGACTTTAATTTGTTTCAAGATCTATTTTAATTTTTTTATGCATGCATGTATATTTCTACTCATACTGGAGAAAAATCAGGACGGCTGGTGCTGTGGGACTTTAAGCTTCTACCTGCAAAGCAAAACAATATTTTTGTTTTAAATACACACTAAAGAGCTCCAGGTATTTGAGACACTCATGTATCAAGAAAACCTTGTGGGTCACCTTTAAATTGATTAACTATTTTCCTAATTAATTTAAATTAATTAGGAAATTTGGAGGCTATGAGTAATATTTACTTTCCTTAATTAAATAGTATTTGAAACGCTATGATGAAGGAGTGTGGCCTATCTGGTGTTCTCACCTCATCTTCTGTTTAGGGGAAAGCCATGATGCAACAAGCCAGAGGACACGATTTGTATGTGTGTAAATTAAAATAAATAAATAAATCTACATGAACAAGATATAATTAGAGGAAAGCAGTTCCTGACAATATGGAATTTATTGTATAGAAACTTGAGCAGCTCCAGCTGATGCTAATTAACTCTCCACCCTGCAAATGTGTGCAGCAGAACTGGTGGTGAAGACAGGAGAAATATGAAATATGGCACAGGAGATTTTACTTTAGCTTGCACCTGCTAAGCACAAGGAGCCAAATCTTCAGCTGATGTCAACCAACTGAAATCTCTTCCTGCAGAGGAGTGACACTGATTTACACCAGCCAGGAATCTGGCTGGGGACGTTACTGACTTGGCATTATGGACACAGCAGCTGGTGCTGACTTGTTAAGAACAAAGGACCACATGCCAAAAAGCCCATTAAAAGGAGCTCCTTTGATGTTTCACTTCATCTGGGATAAATTTAAAACTGAGGAGGCTGTCAATTTTCCTTAGTCTAGACATTCTGTGTCACTGGTGCGTGTTACACCGAGGTGTGACCTTCATGTGCTGCATCCCCGGAAAATGAGGATTCAATCATTTCAGGTGTTGAAAACTCAAGTGAGGAACTGGCAATTCTGCTGCAGGTGACTCTGGGAGATGCTGCCAGCCTTTGAGACAGTCCTCAACCTGTGTGATGGACCAGAGCAGTTGCCTCTCTTTATCTTGGGGGCTTTTAAATTCATTTGTAGGAGGAAGGGGATGCCTCTTCTTCACTGGAGGGTCCTTTTGCACTTTTTGGAGTACCAGCTCTTCAGCTTTGCTCTCTGTCTCAAAGGCCTGCTGCCATCCCCATCATCTGGGTGTAGGAGAAGGAAGGGATCAGCAGGAGGGGGTGTTCTTTGATATTCCACTCCTTTCAACTATTTATTTATTAAATCAGAAGACAGACGTGGTGACCTTCTGTCCTGCCATATGGAGGCAAGGCTACCCCTGGAGGTTGTGGGCAAGGGAGAAGGGTGATGCTCAGGGCTGTGGGAGCCAAAGCTGCTTTTCAGTGACAACGCTGTGATGTCACAGTGACCCTGGCTGAGATCATTTTCCTGTGGAACCAATTGTTCTGTATCAGTTTCTCTGTGGTTTAAGGCAATGAGCAGCCAGAGATGGTTGGATTTTCTTGGGGTTTGTTTCTTTGGGGTTTTCTTGTGGATGTGTTTGTTTGGGTTTGTTTAAGTGGCATGATCATAAAATAATGGACTGCAGTGGAAGTTTCCTTCAGGAAATGCCTTTTGAGGATTAAAGGCTCAATCTTCTGTTATGGGACATAGCAATGAAGCTCTTGGGTAGAAAGGCCATTGTTTCTCTGGACCACAGAAGGATGTCTGCCCTGATAACGATGATACAGAACACATTTTTATGAGTGAGATTTTTCCCAAAGATGTTCGTGTTGTCTGAAGATCCAAATTAAAGTTCAGTGCATGAAAACTGAAGGTCCTATTCTTCCACTCTTTTCCATGTTGGATTCCATGACTTAAAGGTCTTTTCCAACCTACACCATTCTATGATTCTGTGACATTTCTATCTTGAGCTGTCAGAGTTGGTAAGAATGTGAGACAATTTGAAGTGAAAGACTGGAGGGTACAAGTCACTCGTTAGCACTCTGGGCAAGCAGCAGGGCCTGAGTCCCAGAATCATTAAAATAATGATTAAAAGAGATGGGCTCTGTGGATCCAGTGACTGCATTATGCCACTGGAGTAAAGAGCCTCATTTTCCCCTAATTCACACTTGGTTTAAACTAGAAACGCTCTTGTGCAGTCTGTGAAATGAAGACTTGGCTCAGCCTGGCTGCGGTAAATTATCAGAAAGAGCTGAACTAGGTGCCTTGGACATGATGAGAATTCCAAGTGGTCCATGCCTTTCTTACCCTGAAAATCACCATTTAAATGTTCTGAATCACCCCGAACATTTTTTTCTCCAAGTCACACTGCATCAGATTACTCCTTGAGTCACTACAATAGGATCTGATCGCTTCTAGCATGACATCCTGGAAATGCAAACATGGGTTTCTAACTCAGGGGCTTTGGGTCTGTGGCTGTTACAGGGAATGTCTGAAAAGTACAGCAATAAATATTCTTCCCTTTCATCCTCTCCCAGCTCATAGGAGGGAAAGAGGAAAAATGTTAGCAAAAGATACAAACCCTGTAGTCGAGCAGCTGGGTACTGGGAGCTCACTGCTGTGAGAAGTCACTTCAAATCTTGTAGGGTGGGTTAATCAGCTGCCCACTAAAATATTCTGCTGCAATTACACCCCCTCATGATTCCATTGTGTAAGGTGATGTCCTGCGGGTGCCAGGCAAGAATGTTTCCTTCTCACAGAATCATTAAGATTGGAAAAAGTCCTCCAAGATCACCAAGTCCAGCACCACTATGTCAACTAAACTGTATCATCAAGCACCACATCTGCGACTTTTTTGAAACACTTCCAGGGACGCTGACTCCACCTGGGATGCCTGTTTCTGGGGTTAACCACTCTGTCAGGGAAGGAATTTTTCCTGCAGCCCAACCTGAGCCTTCCCTGGTGCAACTGGAGGCTGTTAAATTGCAGGATTTTGCTGGTGCAGCCTCTGCAAACCCTTCTTCCACCAGAACTCTCCACAGCACACTGGTCCCCATTCGCTCCCTGGAAGGAATAAGTGGTGTTCCCTTGTTTAACACCCAGGGAGAAGGTCAATTAACTATTTACAAAGTGCTTTGAGTAAATAAATTGGCCTTCAGCACGGAGAAGCTGATTGTTAGGGGCTGGTGATTAGCTGGGTTTGGGATTGTTTGCTCTGAAGCCACTACACTAATTTTGCCCAAAGCCTTCTGTAAACAAGCTGTTTCTTGACATTAAGAAGCTTTTCCTACTTAGGACTGATTATAGGTTTGAAGCCTAACAGCGCTTAGGTACACTTTCTATTTTAAATGATTGCAACTTTCTACAGTCAAATATTAGCTTTTGCCAAAAGAAAGCCTCTTCCTTCTGAAAACTGCAGCCACAGCTGTCAACATGGTTTAAAAAAGAAACAAATCCAAAAGAGGTCGCTAGGAAAAAGAGAAGCTTTTTTGTTAGAGATGATTTTTTTTAATCTAGACTCTTAGCTTGAGGTGCTATTGATATAGCTGAGATAATTAAGCTTTATCCCCACCAGGCAGGGCTGTTTGAAGAAGCATTAATACAGGTGCAATGACAAATTCACGGGGAGGAATGGGCTGGCCGAGCCTCTCTCTTCAAGCCAGCAAAGTTACCTTGACTTTGGATCATGACAATTCTGGGAATGGAGTTGAGGACAGGGCCCAGCCCCATTTCTCAGAATCCAGCCCCAGGTTTTTACTGAAAGGTGAATCAAGACCTTGTTTCACATCACACTTTGAACAGGGAGCGTGGGCAGAGCTACATTACCAGGAATTCAGGTAGTTTCCATGGATGTTAATGCTGAGCAGCAGCTGATGCTGCCTCTTGCAAATGAATCATTTGAGAAGCATCAGGAGGCAGTTTGGGACAAAAGTCTCATTGCTGGTCAGCAGGAATTTTAGTCAAAACACGTGAATTTTGTGGCCAACTGCAGCTCGTTGACTGATTACAAGTGATGCCTTTTCCTCGGCAGCGATCCTGAAAAATAAATCCTCCATCTGATCTTGCATCTCTTGACAAACCCTGGCATAACTAATAATGCTGTCATGGCTCTCGGTGTTTCCATTTCTCTGGGTTACCAGGCTGTTGAGATGATGTGCTCTGTTTGCTCACATCTAAGATTGCGTGGCTTAGCTGTGCCAACCCTTGATTCATGATAAGGGCTGAGCCATCAGTCTTTGTCAGACGGAGGCTGGAGTCTTGCTTGGGATTATGGATGGCTGCTGGAGGCACGTGTGGGTCTCTACAACTGGGTCTAAATCTTGAAGGAGGCAGAAGTTTCCTACATTTAAAGAATGTTAATTCCTGCTCCTCTCTGCTTGGGGTATTGGCAGCATCAGCTCCCAGCACGGAGGTCCGGGAGAGCTCAGCAGCTCAGGATGTGGGGCTTTTATTAAATTAAAACAACCCCCCCAGCAGGTGGTCTGTAATGTAGAGCTGCCTCCAGTGGTGATGTCTGATCTCATTAGGGACACACAGGGAACCAGCTCGGAGCATCCCCTCCCCAGCCACTTCTTGAGCTGGCTTGGTGGCCAGGGAGGATTTGCCTCTGCTAGAATGAACTTTGGCCAGTTTCAAAGAAGCACTTTGTCACAAATCATCAAAAATCCACACTGGAACACTGGGAAGAGTGTTATATGCAAGGATGAAAAGCTGAATTATCCTGCTGTAAAGTGAAATGGGTTTAAAAAAATAAAAAAACAGGCAGTGACAATGGAACAGGGGATGTTTGCCTGGATTGTGTGTGTCTCAAGGAAAGGCAAGTTTAACCTGCTGTAATGCAGGGTCACTTCCCGTTAGCAAAACCCCCTGAAGGGAGAGAGGGGGAAATGTAAAAAGATACTTTACAGTAAAACAATATACTTATTTTACTCCAAGATCAAGGATTTTTTTTTATTATTTTTTTTTAAAGGAGCTTTTGAAAACCTACACTTGGTTTTACAGAATAATTTTAACTCCTCCAATATTGTATGGTTTCCACTAAGTTATTATTTTAAAATTAAGCTGTTGTCATCTTTCTTGCACAGGACAAAAATGACCGTTCTCCAGATGTAACTATGACTTTGTTCCTTAAATTTGCTTCTATAAGCAGTTGAACTTTTACAACCAAGATCTATACTGCCTGAATTTTATTAATGGAGTAATTCTGCTTTCTGTTTCTTTGAGTTTTGTTCTCCCATATCTCCCAAAGCATTACACTTGCATGTCTTTGTTCATTAGTTTTAAAGCCTTTCCTCAGCTGGGATAATAGAAAAAACATCTATTTCTGGTCATCCAGTTGCAATTCTGACTATTCTCAGTGGGGCATATATATTTCAAGCTGGGTTGGTGGAGGGATTTAGATATACAATTCCAGATAGTCTTAATGAGAGTAACAGTCCTAATTCCCCCCATAGAATATTAAAAACGGGTCCAGGGTGTACAGAGTGAAACGCTGTGAACTTACCTTTAAGTACCTTTGCCTTGTTCTTTTCTTCTTTTTTTTTTTTTTAATTTTTTTTATTCCTAAATATCATTTGCATCTGTGTTCATTAAAGTAACTGAGAGCTGCTTCGAGGATGAGGGAGTTGATTTTTGGAGCCCCTGTCTGGTTTGCTTTGCTTTGTTTTCCCGAGGATTGGCTGCACCTGGGTGCACCTTTGGAAAGGAAAGGTTAATTCAAGAGGGAACTGGAAGAAAGAATTTAGCAAATTGACTCTGTTATTATTCTGACTGCCTTCAGTGCTAGACAAGAACAAGATGCACCTTTTTTATTGCTTTAATTAACTACCACAAAAAAAAAAATCCCCACCATACTGTGTGTCTAATAAGGATTAAGATTTAGTTAGAACATTAGAGTCAGATCCACAAGGAAAACACTTTTCATGCAGGAAGGACATGTTGATTTTATTCCTGAATTTCATCAAGAATTGTGGGGGCTTTTTAATTCTTTCTTGAGGCAACTTTTTACCATCCAATGCTAAAAAGCATCTCTCCCCTTTTCCGAATTTTAGGCCCCATTCTTAGTTTTGTTCATACATTTCTTTTCCTTCTCTCCTAATCCACATCTTCACAGGAATCCCCCAGGCCTTGTTGGGAGGATGCCACCGGTGGCGTTGCTTTTAGCAGGGAAGTGGTGCAGAGAGAAGGGAAGGTTTTCTCCATCTGCACAACGTGTAAGAAATTTCCTGGAGCTTAATTGTCCATTCTTGAAGGTTGCTGTACTTACACGTGGAAGCCAATATCCATGGAGAGCTGGTCTGGTAGTTAGGAGTAAATGGAGTGTGAATACTCCAGGCAGCTCTTCCTTCTTGTGTTCAGATCAATATTCTGAGTTAGGAGAGATGTGACTTGGAGCCTTCTCCTTCCCTCCATGGTTTTACCCTTCTCCCTTGCAGCCCATTCTGACCCCCTGACGACTCCTGCTGATTTTGGGGAGCCCAGCAGCAAACGGAGCCTACCGGAGGCACAGCATTGGCTTGAGCAGTTTGATAGTGAAGCTCTTTGGCTTCACAGCACACATTTGCTGCACAGGCCATTTCTTGATATGAAGGCAAATTATTGCCCACTGTGATGCTGCCATGGATGAACAGAAACTCTTTCCCCCTCTCCTTTCTCTTCTCTTCTCTTCTCTTCTCTTCTCTTCTCTTCTCTTCTCTTCTCTTCTCTTCTCTTCTCTTCTCTTCTTTTTTACTGCTGGCCAGTAAGATCTTAATTTAAAAGGGGATTTAATGAGATAATCTGTTTTCCATTCAGGTTCTTCCCATGGCTTAGCTCCCCTCCTTTTTTTTCCCCTTTACCCATCTGATTTCTTAGCTACCCAAGTGAAAGGACTTCCTCCCCTCCTGCTCTGCAGTTTCTCAGTGCTACCTGCTGCTTTCTTCATCTTCTCCTACTCCACTGCTTGTCCCTGTCTCNCTGACCCCCTGACGACTCCTGCTGATTTTGGGGAGCCCAGCAGCAGCAGCAAACGAAGCCTACCGGAGGCACAGCATTGGCTTGAGCAGTTTGACAGTGAAGCTCTTTGGCTTCACAGCACACATTTGCTGCACAGGCCATTTCTTGATATGAAGGCAAATTATTGCCCACTGTGATGCTGCCATGGATGAACAGAAACTCTTTCCCCTCTTCTCTTCTCTTCTCTTCTCTTCTCTTCTCTTCTCTTCTCTTCTCTTCTCTTCTCTTCTCTTCTCTTCTCTTCTCTTCTCTGTTTACTGCTGGCCAGTAAGAGATCTCAATTTAAAAGGGGATTTAATGAGATAATCTGTTTTCCATTCAGGTTCTTCCCATGGCTTAGCTCCCCTCCTTTTTTTTCCCCTTTACCCATCTGATTTCTTAGCTACCCAAGTGAAAGGACTTCCTCCCCTCCTGCTCTGCAGTTTCTCAGTGCTACCTGCTGCTTTCTTCATCTTCTCCTACTCCACTGCTTGTCCCTGTCTCCTCCCACAGCCACCCTTTGAGGCCATGACCCCATTAATCTGTCCAGGTGTTTTTCCCCCTTTCTGTGCCCTAAGACATTTTTGTGTGACTGCAGGAATGGGATTGGTCAGGGAATGAAGGAATGGGTCCCTGGATATGTGTGAGCTCCGAGGGGAGGATGCACAGAATTGAGTCTGTCCAGTTTCTGTCCAGAGCATTTGCATCAAAACTATTTTCATCTGAAAAAAGAGCTTGGTTGTGGTGAAAGATAAGGGAAATATTTGTAATGTATGAAAAGAGAAAAATGAGTTCTATGAGAGAGCAGGACAGCTTGGATGCCACCCCAGAGTTTGGGAGCTCTGTGCGTACCTCTTTGCTTTGACCAGATTTTCTGTAAGGCTGTGAAATTGCTTTGGACAGTGTTCATCTGAATGAATTTAATTAAAAATGAGGTTTGTTTTGTTTCTGTTTGTGCTGATCTTCAGGGATCCCTCACTAGAGGATCCCCTGAGGAGCTGCCTCCTTCTCACTGCATGGGCAGTTAAAGAAAGGGGCTCAAGATGTTATGGTTGGAGTCAATGATCTCAGAGGGCTTTGCCAACCTAAACAATTCTGTGATTCCGTGCTCCAAGCTCTGATCTAAAGGGAAAGGGAAAAGTAGTAAATATTGTATCTTAATGCCTCTGACTTCCTCAGGAATATTGGACAGTCAAAAAGAGGCATGAGCCAGCCAGGTCACTAAAATGCATGGGAGATCATAATTTTGTGGAAAAGAATATTGCTTATCTATTGTGAGTGGATTAAGGATTGGGAAAATGAACTGAAAACTTCCTACATGGCAGGATCTGAATTTAGTGAGTGACTTGGAGGTAAGGAAGTGTCAAACACAGAATCAGAGAAACACAGAATTATTTAGGTTGGAAAAACCCTTCATGATCATTGAGTCCAGCCATCAGCCCAGCACTGCCAAGCCCATCACTAATCTGTGTCCCCAAGGGCCACATCCACAAATTCTTTAAATCCCTGCCGTGCCATCTCACCCTTTCTCATTAATTGGCTCAAAGGAGACAAACACCTCACTCTGTCCTCAACCAGGACATGGGAAAGAGTCAGCAGGGAAAGAATTGTGTTAAATCTGCTTTTAGAAAAAACAAGAAAGATGAAGGAATCTTTACAAGATCTGGAGTGATTTAAGTCTTGGGATCAGGGTTTTAACCCGTCTCCAGTGGAATGGTTGCCTCAGAAGCATCCTCCATCCCCAGCATTTCCAGTGCCCCGTTCTGGTGCAAACTCACAGCAGGAGCCAGCACCCAAAAGGGTCCAACTCGTGCCACATTTTGCCATGGAAGTTTTTGATGAGAAAGGCATTGCTCAGCCCCTACAACTTCAGGATCCTGCAAAACCAATAAAAATTACGTGGATTAGAGGGCTGGGGGGAGGGGGGGGAATTCCCACATTATAGGATCTGGGATTGTTTTTCTGTTTTTCACAGGAACACCAATGCTCTTGGGAAGCAGGAAGAGGAGCAGCACAACAGCCCCTGGCTCTCTTCCAGATGCAGCCTCCAGAGAAACCACTGCTGCTGCTACTGATGGCTCATCCAACAGGGCAGCTCCCTCCAAAGACACCTCTGAATCCAAAGAGCTCCAAGCACAGGCTGTGCTGAAACCAAAAATGTCTCTCTCCAACAGCGTATGCAACGTAAAGGCATCATCCAGAGCCCTCTGGGAAGAAAATGTTCACGGGCAAAAGCAGCTCCTAAAAAGTAAGGTACAAATCCTACTGTGGTTGTCAGGAATATGGTTTCAATAATAAGATGAGATCAGTCTCAAAGAAAAAAAAAAAAGTGAAATAATGGAAAGTCAGGCCATTTTTGTCCAGCTTTAAGTGCTGAGTGTGAGTCATCTGGTGAGAGATCAATCAGCTGATCTGACTGCATACATTATTATGGTTAATAGAAAACCAGATTAAAATTACCAAGATAGGCTTAGATTCCCAAGAAAATCTTGAAAAAGCAATAAAATCGCAAAGTCAAGCAGCCCCAGCCTAACCAAGTAAATACCAGTAGTGAGGGTGTTTTACACCCTTGTTCTGATACCTTTCTTTCACTCCTTCAACCTTTTTTTTTTTTCTTTTGACACAACAACCCAAACTATGATTATTAACAAGATTTCAGCATGTAAAACATAATTTCTTTGGGTTCAGCAGCGTCTGGAATGTCTTACTTCCAACATTTATTTTCACAGCTAAAATGCAGATGACACCAACAGCTGTATTCATGCACCAGGTATTTTTGCAGAAGACAATTGAGATTAATTTGGATTTAGTATAAATATGCTTGTGAGAAACTTATTCCTTAAAAATGTTGTAGTGGTCATAGAACCTTTTTTTCTTACAGTTGTTTTTTTCTGAAGGGTTTTTTGTGGGCAGGTAAGGAAAATTTGTCATCATTGAGCATAATTGTCACACATTTGGAAGCCTAAATGCTGTTTTCAGTGCCTGACGTTAAATCATGGCTTTCCCCTAACTGAAAGCAACTTTTTTTTATGAAAGTGAAGCATCCACTGAGATCTGGCAAAGCCCAACTTAATCCACACCTCTGTAAACCTGGCTTAGGGAGGAATTTAATTTCATGTTCACAGGTTTCAAGGTTTATTCCAAAATGTTGGTGAGAGCAGTGTTAGGGAGGAAATACAGTTCAGGCTTTTATAAGGCAAATGTACCCAACACAGATCTTTTTAATATGTTTTTTAACTACAATATAATGTGTACAATATGTCATAAAGAGGAAAATATTTTAAGTTTATTGTAACCAAAAATTGAAATAAAACAGTAACGGGCTTTATTCCCAGATATTTCGTTCTAGAAATCAAATTATTTGGCAAGGAAGGAGCACTCCAGTGTGACTTTTCAAATAGTTCATATGGAGCCCTTCCGAAGTTCCTTTGTTATTTTGGATTTGTTCTGTCCTCTGAATGAGAATCTGAGTTTTGAGCACACAACCTCTTTTGGTCCTAATTTGTGGAGGGAATATCAGTTAGTAAGCATTAAAACTTAATTATAAGCATAGAAAATAATCTCTTTTTCTCAGTGTGAATTGACAGCTTTCATAATAATGCCCCATAATGCACAATAACTTTTTGTTGATTTTTTTTTTTTAATGGAGTCTTTCCACTGGCTAATGGATCTGTAGGAATGACAGAAAGCAAACTGGATTAAAAACAAAGGAAAAAACCAAAAACCAGTGGTGCTGATGAAAGACTCAGTGTGGTGAAAGGGAAATGAATGATTTGTGGTTAAAGCCCATAACAATTTGGTATTTTCTGCAATAAATTGGAATGAACTCTAACTGCAGGTCACAGCAAGATAGCCCTGGCTTTCCATGGTGCAAATTTTGGGACAGCAAGGAGAGCTGAGTGTCTGAGGGTTTTAATTGGAATTTCCTTGCACGTGAGGTCTGGATAATGTGAGAGACACTCTGGGTGTCACAGGGCAGCCAGGAGCAGCCACCATTAGATCTGATCTCTCCCACCTAATGAGGCCTATTAATAACAGCCTGGCTTTCTTCTTTCAGGAATTGCCCTCTCTGTCTAATGAGGTGGAGAACCCCAATAAAAAATTAGCCAAGCACTCCTAACGAACTTTTAAATCTCTCCAAGGCGACAATGAATTCCCGAGCTCGGGAAAGGAGCTGGAGGCTCAGGATGACCGTGAGCGAGGCAGGAGGGTGGCACTGTCCAGGGTGACACTGTCCAGGGTGACACTGCCCAGGATGCCACTGCCCAGGGCCTGCTCTCCAGCTGTGGCTTGGGAGAAAAACCTGCTCACCTGGCCACAGTCCAGCTCCCAGCTGGGGAAAACCCCGTGGACACTGCGGGTAAGGCACCTTTTTCTTTCCTTTTCCCCTTTTTTCCTTCCTGGTTTCTTTTTTTCCCCCCCTTTTTCGCTCTTCTCCCCTTTCCCCCTCATGGATTGTATTTGCCTCCTAGGAACTTGCTAAGGGCAGAAGTTCACATTCCCACTGCCAAAACTTCCTCGGTTGTCCAGGCTCCCCATTTTGAGCCGCAGCTGCTGTTCCTTTGGGGGAACTCTTTAAGAGTTTGGGCATTTACAAATTCCCAGTTTCCCAAGTGCCTGGCACTTCCAGCACCAGCTGTAGGTGTGGACATGGCCCAGGCTGGTACCAGGCTCCAGCAGCAGATGGCCTCTCCTGCCTTTTCCTCCAGCACATCTTGCAGACCCATCTGTGCTGCTTTCCTCTATCCTAAGACATTCCTAAATGTTGAAGCAGCCTTTGACTGGGAAGTGTTTTCTTTCTGGACCAGCCATGGAGAGATCTGACAATCTAAATAAACAGGAAAGTTTGTGAACCGTCAGTGACGAGTCGCTTCGGTGATGGGGTGAGAAAAGGAAACAGGCAAAAGATCAAGAACTTGAATTTGGATGTAAAAATATGTAATTTGAAACATAGAAATGTATAAACTTGACAGGACAAGGAGGAATGGCTTCCTATTGCCAGAGGGCAGGGTAAATGGGATATTGGGAAGGAATTCCTGCCTGGGAGGTGGGAAGGAGATGGGATGGAATTCCCAGAGGAGCTGTGGCAGTGCCCAAGGCCAGGGCTTGGAGCACCCTGGGCCACTGGAAGGTGGTCCTGCCCATGGCAGAGGATGGCATGAGCTTTAAAGTCCTTTCCAACCCCAAACTCATTTTCATCATTTAAAAATCTCTTACTGAGAGATTGTGGTGGGTCCCTGTGCCCACCACACCTTCTCCTTCCTCTGAGCTCTGTGAGGTTTCTGTGCTTGCTGCAGGAAGCCCTGGAGATGTACAACCCCCAGTTCATCTCCCGCTCCCAGAAGAGGCTGAGGCGGCTGGAGCTGATGGTGCAGCTGAGGAGGGCCCAGCACAGGGAGGCTCCCCCCGGCACGCCCCGGGCGCTCGCTCGCAAGCTCTCCACATGCACTGCCAGCAAAAAGAAGCAATTCACCATCCCCGACCCTCTCAGCGGTGAGTGGAGACCAGCAGCGGGCCTGTGGCTGCCTTTGGAAATCCCGGATGGAATTTCCACCTTGAATTTGGGAAGGAACATGAGAGCTGCTGCTCCAGGTTCTCTCTCCAGCGTCTGTCCAGATGCTCCTGGCAGAAGTTCCCAGCAGCTCAGAGATGGGGATGAGGAGTTTCCTGGGCTCTGGGGCAGCTGGGACAGAGCTCCCTGGGGACTTTTTGTCGCTGTCACATGTCGCAGTTGTGCTCTTCAGCACGGTGCAGTTGCTGCTGGTTGTGGGGATGTTGGCAATAAATGACATTTCATCTCCTCCCAGCCCACAGAACGATCAGTGTGGGGACAGAGGTGACAGCAGGGAGGAATTTGGGATGGGAGCAGCAGCTCCAGGTGTGGATTTCCACTTTTGTCAGAAATCCCAGAGGATCCAAACGCTGAGATTTCCGAATGGAAGCTGATTAGGTTGCGGCAAACAGCCTCAAACCCTGTGAGGGAAACCCTTCTCTCCTTCATAGCCCCTACAGCACCTCTGTAAATGTTACCTAAGCTCAAGATGTTAAACAAATAGCTTTTCTTCTTCTTCTCTCTTTTTTTTTTTTTTCTATTTTTTTTTAAATTGCCATCTGGATGTTCATTAATTCAGTTGACTAAAGAACAAAGATTTATTTGATTGATTGGCATTCCTCTTAACATCTTGGTTTTAAATCTGTGGCTGCTTGAAGATACATTATTCTACTGAAAAGCAAATTAATTGAAAATATTAAACAAGCTAACAAAGACACCTGGAGGGTGCAGGAAAGGGAATATTTGATATTCTCAACCTGGGGAACCACAAACAGGTTTTTGGCTCCCTGGGGAATGAGGAACAGGAGAGGTGGGTGCAGCCTCATTTCAGGGCTCTTGGAGATTCCTGGAGAATTCCAACTTCCAGTGGTCTGTCCTACATCAGAGACCTACTGGGTTTTTATAGTGAGAGCTAAATAAACATAAGGAGACACAGCACAAAGCATGAATTCTGTCTTAAAGACTCAATAGAATTAACTCACCATTTCCATTACCCAAGTTAATTTACCTGGAATCAGATGTCTCAGGGCTGTGCAGTGTGAGGACTCTGTGACCTCTGCCAGCAGCACACCAGGAGTTTGTCATCTATCTTAGAGGGAGTGACAAAGAAATCTCCCACTTCTGTCTGATCATCTTTGAAAATCCCCCAAACCCCACTGCAAATAATTAATGAAACAAAATATGAAAGGCCAAACCTATTTCTCCTTAAATTATAATGAATTTTTAATCTTTATGCTCATTTAATGAGCAATAAAATAATAATATTGAAATATATTCATTAATTATTGAAGTTAACGACTATTTCCATCTTTTAGTGGTTGGTCATTAAAGGTAAATTTGTCTAGAGAGAATCTTTGGTTTCTGTAACTCATCTGCCTTCGTGTAGCCACGTGTGGATTTGTGTTTGTGAGACCTCACTATTTTTATAATGACAGAAGTGCCACATGTCTGTTACTGAAGCAGAGCTGGAGTTAACACAGGCAATCCAGGACCCCTGGATAAAGCACAGCCCTGCAGGCTGCAGCACGGAGGGCTCTGCTACATGGCTGAGCAGATTTCACTTGCTCTGAGTTGGTATTTTAGGATTTGTCCTGGTGGATGCTGTTGTGCTGCAGGATTGGTGTCATCAGGGAGACAATTATTCTTTTTTCCTAGGAGGGCACTGGATGTCTCTGTGCTTCTGGCGTCTCTTGATGACAGATCCATTGCTGATGGATCCATTTATAGGGACTCTCCCAGCAGATCTCTTAGTGGAGAAAGAGCCCTGCATCCCCAGAAAGCTTTGGCCCAGGCGAAGTCCTCATGGAATGGTTTGGGTAGGAAAAGACTTAAAAATAATTCCACTGTCCCAGGCTGCTCCAAGCCCTGTCCAGCCTGGCCTTGGGCCCTGCCAGGGATCCAGGGGCAGCCACAGCTGCTCTGTTCTCTTCAGAAATCCCTGCCAAATGCAGAGATTGCCTCCCACACCTTTCCTGGCTTGGGGAATCAGGCTGCTCTTTCAGCAACACCCCCTGGAACAACATTGGGAATTGGAGGGTAAAAGGATGACCTGGGAATGTGCTTAAGCATTCAGGCTTGTGTTGATGGCACCTCTGGGCTCCAGCCTGTGATCTTGTGGCTATTTCTTGATAATTTCCTTCTTTTCTTGTTTTTTGAGGTTTTGTTTTTTTTCTTTGCTCTTTCCTGATGTCTTACAATTTCTGGAGGTGAAGCTCTTTATGGCTCTGAGGCTCCCAGGGTTCCTTGCCACCACACCCTCACACATTTTCCAGAGGTCTTTTTCCCAGGAGCAGGTTGGCTGAGGGCTTTAATTCCCACTGCCCCTGCCAGAGTGACCCCGGGGGGGATTAGAGCCCACCTGAGGCCATGCAGCACACTGAGCTCAAGCACTGGTGTGACAGTATTTATCCAGCTCGTTTCCTCAAGAGGACATTGCTGCCACACAGGAGGATGGCCCAGGATGGGAGAGGGGCTGCCTGCTTTTATCCAGGGGGAAATAGAGCCTAAACTGCAGCCCAGGGCATTGTGAGGAGTTTGCTGCACTTTTCTCTCCCTGAAATGAGTTTGGTACGTGTGCTTCTCTCTGGTCTTGCGACTTTTATTCTAATAAAATAATTTACACCTAGAGCAGAGACCTGCAGGGATTTTTCTCTCTCCCAGAGAGATTATTCTATCAGCCTCAAACATCTTTATTGATAACATGAAATTACTGACTAGCAAGGCTTCCCCGTGTTTTGACAGTGTTGTTACAACTTCAGTTTCTTGTAAGAGAAAGAAATAATTGACATTCAACATCATTTCCATATAAATACCAACATCTGTGCAGTTCCCATTTACCTTCCCATCCTCAAAACCCGGCGTTGTTTGCCAGTTTTTAATTGTCCTTCACGAGCGGGGTTTTATAAAACGCTGAAAGGAATCTCAGGGAAATGAAAATGTTTATCCTGCGCGAGATTTCATCGTCACGAGAGCTCTTTGAAGGCACAGAACCTGCAACTCTCAGGCAGCCTTTGTGCTGGGTAATGGGTACTGCTAAATTTTGAGAGTGCTAATTAGTCCAAGATAGACAACTCTGCTGTTGACTGTGTCGAACAAATTAGAGATCCCACTGTGACGAGCTGAATAGAAACAATGTTCAAATAACTGCATTTAAATCTCCAAAACCGTAATGTAATTACTGCAGTGACAGGACTACCAGCTGTTTATAGGCCTTTAAATCTGCATAATGAACAGCCCTGTGATCTTGGTGTGCACAGGCACTCTTGGAAGTTTAATGCAATTTCTCAGGCACATTTGGGGTTTTTTCCCTGTCCTTTGAGGGCGTGGTTGTTCTTTGGAATTGCCCACAGAAATTGAAGGTTACCCTCCAACCCCAGCGTGAAGCTTGCTGAGTTCCTCTGGATTTGTTAATCCATTGCTAATTTTACATTACATTTACATTACATTTGCTAATCCATTACTAATATCCATAAGATATTAGTAATATCTTGGAAACAATTTATATACCCTCAGTCATGCTTCTAAAACTTCCCAAAAAGGTTGGGGTTGTTTTTTGTTTTTTTTTTTGGAACTGCAGGAGCCTGGAGGGAGAGGATTGCTGTTTTGTTTGGGTTTTCCAGGGGTGGGTTCTATCCTGCAGCCACTCAGGTGTCTTCTTGTGCTCTTCAAATTGGTGCTCAGCTGTGACTTTATTTGGGTCATTTCACAGCTCCCTTTTCCCCATTAAAACTTTTAATAGTTTTAATTCTTTTGGCCTTTTTGGCTGGCAGCTCTGCATCAAGTCTAAGCTGCTTGATCAGAGAAAAAAAACCGATCAGAAATCACCTTTTTAATGGCAGCTCCTGTTATTTTTAGAGTGGAAAGATTGTGTTGTCAGGTAATGGAATTAGGAAGAGGAATGACCTGTTCTGAAGATATTATTAAACTAATATTAACTCTGCCACACCTTCTTCAAAAGCTGCTATCCTTTGGGGGCGGGGAAGCTTTTTAGGATTATATGCTCCAATATTAGAAAGATTTAGGAAGGCCAGGTGAGATGCTAATTTGTTTGTTTGTTTGTTTGTTTTCTGGATAAAATCCATGAATATTTGGATAGAGAGGACTGAAATCTCCAGCAACACCCCCAAAATTATTCTAATATGAAAATGCTTTCATAAACCTCTCAACTTCACAGCTTTTTAGAGATATTAGTAATGTTTTCCATAAAGACTGAAACACTGAGGAGGGCCAGAAGTCTCAGCAGTAGGAGGAGACACCTGAACAGCTGGAAAACCTGGGAACCATCTCCTGTGGGTGCTCTTGGGGCGAGGAGCACTTGAGAGCTTCAGGGTTTCTGTGGGGTGAGAGGAGCCCAGGCAGCCTCACCCTCAACCCTCCAACTCACGGTTTGTTTTTTTTCATTTTGTGTAAATAACACCAACACCTCACTGACTGCAGCTGAAGCAATTCAGGGCACGAAGTCACTGACAGAGGATCTGCAAAGTTTGGGCAGCACACCTGGGTGTAGGCACTGCTTTCTGTACCCAGGGTGAATCCCCAGGAAAATCCCCAGGGGCACGTGGAGCTCGATGTTGCCTCGACATCTATCTTAGATTCAAGGCAAATTGATTTTTTGGGGGATTGTTGATTTAAAAAACCCCGGTGTTTGAAAAACTGATCTGTAACTTAGGATTTCTCTGGGCAAATGGGTTTTTGGTGAATTATTTTTTCAGTTCAGTGAAAGAGCACTTAAATTAGAGATCCACCACCAGCAGTGCTTTGCTTTTCACACATCCTCACAGGCACATTTTAGTTCCTGCCAAACTTTGAGAATTCACATTCCTGTTAGAAGAAAATGTATCTATACTGTATATATTTTGATAAATATAAATTTTGCCACTGTATTTCTCTTGTAAGTGCTTCAGAGGTTTCGTGGTAAATAGGAAGTCAGTGGTGCTGGTTCCAGCACCATCATTTTATCTGTTCTTTGTCTAAATATTTACTGACTTCCCAAGCAGGAGAGTTACACATCCTCTTGGAGGTGCAGTTTAGCATTAATTAAAATAGATTACAGGGACGACCCGTTTACATTCATTTACAGCTTTCTTTAGTGGAGATGTGAGACCACTTGTAAATGCCAGTTTCACAAGGTGTGAATTCAGTCCTCTCTGTCTAAAGCTTTATTTACCTCTGGTGCATCCCTGGCAATGCTGAAGGTCTGCTCTGAAATCCCTCACTCACAACAGTTGTCTCCAAAAGTCACCTGAGGCTCGGAAATCTGACAAGGAGCTTTGATAAGGAACAGCTAAAACACAATTTAGAAGCCTATCAGCTTGGGGAATTGTCTACCTCATGGCCCATTTGATCTTGGCTTGGTAGGAAAGATTAATTCAGGTTTCCAGGATGAGCTTGGCAGGTGGTGTCAGCTCTGAGTGTTTGCTGCTCTTCCTCTTTGAAATGTGCTTTCTTCTCCTGTCGAGGATTAACAACTATTTAAATGCACGCGGGACTTTTATTTTCTCATTTCTACCAATTTTTAAAATTTATTTCTCATTTAACTTTTGAATCCTAATCCTACAATCCATCAAGGATTAGCCTTGATGCTTGTGTGTGATTTTTTTTCCTCATAAATAACAAGCCGGGGGAAGCTGCAGGAATGTTTGGCCACGAGAATTAACCTTGTGGCTCCACGCTGCTTCACAAAGGGCATTTTTATAACTGAGGTGGATTTATTATTTTCTTGGAGGATTTTCCCTGGAGTCTCTTTTGAATCCATCCCTTCAAAGCCCGGCACATCCACATATCTTGTTCCAGAGCAGCGATGGGTCTGCTGCCCTTCTGTGCCAGCAGGAGAGGATTATTCTGGAGCAATAGCACCTGCCCAGCTCCCAGCCTCTGTGATGCTTCCCAGAAATTCAAAACAGAAGCCACAGGGACTTGCAGGAGAATCCAATTTATCAGTTTATCAGGCTGTATATGGAGTAGGAGGTAGGTCTGCAAATCCTTGGATGGCTTTTTCCTTTTCTGGTGACTACACACAAAGGTCTGGAATGTTGTTGTGTCATCATGCCCCATCCCTGGAGGAATTCAAAGCCAGGCTTGGAGCAACCTGGGGATAGTGGAAAGTGTCCCTGGGTCACAGACAATCTGCTGCCTCTGCTTTCAGAGGTATTTGGACAGCAGTAGCATCCAAGTGTTTATTACTTTTAAATTAATCAACATGCAAAAGAGCGTCAGAACACTAATAAATAAAAGACAAATTATGTTTTTCTAGCAAATCGAGCATGTGGCTTGTGTGTAGTAAAGATTTAACAAGGATGATTAAGTGTAGACAACTGCTGAGTGGGGGAAAGTCAGTCCTGAGGCAGAGGAGGCTTCAGAGCCTCTCTCCTTTCCCAATTTGTGCTTTGGAAACTGCAAAGCTCCCTTTGATTTTTGATTGGAAGGATGGAACATCTCTGCTACGAGGAATGGCTGAGGGACTTGGGATTGTTCAGCCTAGAAAAGGCTCCAGGGAGAGCTCAGAGCCCCTGACAGAGCCTGAAGGGGCTCCCGGAGAACTGGAGAGGGACTGGGGACAAGGCCAGGAGGGACAGGACACAGGGAGTGGCTTCAAACTGACAGTGGGTAGATTTGGATGGGATTTTGGGCAGAATGGGAGGGTGGGCAGGCCCTGGCACAGGGCGTCCAGAGCAGCTGTGGCTGCCCCTGGATCCCTGGCAGTGCCCAAGGCCAGGCTGGATGGGATTTGGAGCACCTGGGACAGTGGAAGTTGTCCCTGCCCATGGCATTGGAATGGGATGAGCTTTAAGGTCCCCCTCAACCCAAACCATTTTGTGATTACATGGATTTTACACAGAGATACAACATAATCTCATTTATTTCCTGGCTTCCCACCTTGTACAAACACCCTCCCTTCCTATTCAGGGCCCATTTTGCAAGGAAGGTGTTAAAAACAATATTCCTGAGAATCATTAACTGCTCAGACCAGGAATTATTTTCCCTGTATCCAGGGAAATGCTGATTGGAATTATCACAGATCTCTTCATACTTGATCAGGAAGGAATAATGGGATATTCGTCCTTCTAAAGCTCAGATAATTATCCACAGCTCTGCAAAACAGGTGCAAATTGAATCAGAAATGACTGTACCAGGGCAGGTTCCTGATACACCAAGGAGGCAGCCAGGGTGCAGCTGCTTGCAGGAACCTGGGAGGAAGATTTGGAGATTTGGATCTGGCCTTAAGCCTGAAAAACTTTAACCAGAAATGGCAAATTGTGGCTCCATGGAATCTGAGATTTCAGTAAATTTTCCCTCCAGTAGTAACTTTATTTTCTCTCTGCCAGATAACCTCTTCAAACCAAAGGAGAGAGTCATCCCCGAGAAGGAGATGCACATGAGATCTAAAAGGTACAAATCCCTCTGGTTTAGAGTTTGTCCAAAGATTTTTTTTTTTTTTTCTGCTGCATCACCTTAGGTTTGGGCAGCCCTGCCCTTTCAATGCCCCTTTTCCAGCACGTTCAGACAGCATGGAGCACCCATGGCAGAAAAAACTAAATTCTCAGCATGTCCCTCATGTTGCACACCCAAAAATGGAAGCAGTGAGGTCACTCTGGAATTTCCCCACCCTGACTATGGCCCAGAGGGTGGCAATGACAGCAAATGGTGAGCAATGTGGTGTCTGATGCTTAACTGCACTGCACTTATTGCAAGGGGAGCTGCAAAAGCCACCAGGAGGAATTCATCCCTGATTTCAGATGTGTCCCATTGCTCTTCTCCAAAATACAATCCCCAGCCAAAACAGGCTGCTTCAAGAATTTGGAATTGCAAGATATTATGAGGAGAACCCAGAACTAAACAGGCTTTGTGCTTATGCAGGACCTGGACTGTCCAGCTTTCTCTTCCAAATCCTGGGAATTTTATCACTGATTTTAATGGGAAAAGATCAGAAATCACCTTTTTAATGGCAGCTCCTGTTATTTTTAGAGTGAAAAGATTGTGTCGTCCTTGTTAAAAAGTGTTCTTAATGACAGTGAAAAAGTATAAACAGCTGGCAGACTTATAATGATGGTTTTCTGATATTTTAGAAAATTAACTGAAAATGATTGCTTGATATTAATTGTGTTACATAAATATGAAAAAAAAAAAAGTGTACAGCCCAGATTCTGGTTTGAATTTTGTTGCTAGAAATTAAAACCAACTTCACTGAGCTCATTAGAAGCTACTGCATTGAAATCACCTGATCCCATCTCTCTCTTTACTTTTTTTAATTCCAAAATCAAAACTTTCAAGGAGATTTGAAACCAGCCAGATTTTGTATCAAACCATGACTGTTAATAATTTATCATTCCCGTGCCATAAATCAAATTCAAGCACTTAGAGATGCCAATTACAAGTATTGCATGAAAGGCAAACATTCCCTACAGGAAAAATTAATTATTTGTGAGCCCCAGGGATGACATGAACTCTGCTTTCTGAATTCCTGACAGGATTTATGACAATTTACCTGAGGTTAAAAAGAAACAAGAAGAGAAACAGAAGAGGATCATCCTCCAGAGTAACAGGCTGCGTGTGGAGATGTTTAAAAAGGTGAGGATTTCCTGTTATTTCTGGAGCAAATGGAGCCAGTAAATTTGAAGTATGGGGTGCCAACTCCACCTCACCTCCTGTATCACTAAAGATTTCTATCACCTCATGGATTTTAACAGGGTTTTAATGCACTTTTGCTTTTTTTTTTTTTTT
>VWZN01019103.1:528166-540676 GCA_013396955.1 Regulus satrapa
TTTTTTTTTTTTTCTCTAGCAATTACTGGATCAGCTCCTTCACAGAAACACGGAGTGACAAAGGAGCCTCTTGCCCATCATCCTAATTGGATCTTGAATGCCTTTGACTGCTAGATAAGCCATAAAATTAACTGTTATCTCAATTACCTGGAGGTATTTTTCTTATCTTTGGCTCTTTGTATAAAGAAAGATCATTTATGTTTCAATTGAAATTTTAAGGCAACTTTCAAGTAATCAAAAACAGCCTAAAAGGGAGCACAGCTGTTCCAGAGCATCACCTTTTGGTCAGTTTACCCAGAGGAAATAATTTTAAGAATTTTTAATGCAAATACTGAATTACAGGGGTATTATTTATCTTAATTTTTTTTTTTTTAAGTACACTTCTCTGTAGCAATAGCCCAGTGTTTATAAGATGTGGAAAACTTATTTCTCTGAAGTATTTTATTAATTGATTTCCTGTGAGTTAAATCCTTGAAGAAAACTGTTATTTGTTATGTTTAGGAACCAGTTGAAATAGCATTACCACATCATCAGAGCAACAGCAGTTTCCCATTAATACTTAACATTCCAAAAGGGACCAATATTTCAGCTTTCTGAAGAACTCCATTCCTGTTCATAGAGTGCAACTACCTAGCAAGCTCTCCCATTAAAAAACAATATTTAAATATTTGTTTATAACACTTTTTCATGGTTTTCATTGTAATGCACGTTTCACTCCACTTCTGTGAGCACAAAGTCTTTCTAGAAATGGCAGATGAAGGAGTGGTGCCAAGAAGGATGTTTGCATCAAAACTTGCAGAACTCAAACCAGCTGTCACGTTTCCTCCAAAAAAATATTTCAATCTTTATTTGAAAATGTTGGAAGTAAAAACAAGCAGCTCACAAAGCAATGGAGTTTATTTATGGAATAAAGTATGAGGATAATATTGATCCAAGCGCTGTGTTTTTATTTGGTGCTGTTAAATAGAACACAATTATTGAAACTGCCTGGGAAGTCGTGCCTTTGTACCCACAAATCCCACGGGGGAAAACATACTGCCCCTAAAAATCACCGCAAGTGTTAAATTTTGCTGCACAAAGTTTGAGTAGGGGTTTGAACGAGGCTGGAATTTGCCCTTTGATAGTTCTGCTTTGTTTTCCTAATCCAGCCTGAGATGTAAGGTCAGGATTTTTTGGAAGAGGGATGTTTGTGAGCCACTGGGATAACCTCCAGCTGGGTGACCTGTGCTGGACACGGAGACCTGGGGCTATTTTGTGCTCTGTTTCTGTTGGATTATTTTGCCTTTTTGTGTTTCAGCTTCCCTGTTAACGTAGGAATAATGATGTTAATTTTTGCTCACAGAGAGGACAGAGACTTGTGGAACAAATATATTGCATTCCAGACAGATATCCCCAAAAACTCATCAACAGCTCAGTCCATGGGAGAGGATGTGGAAGGTAAGGCAGAGAGGAAGGATCTGCCAGTGTTTTTCCCTGAAAAACATATTTTTAACCAAGGAAGTCATTCTGTACTGGAAACCAAAGCCAAGGCTCCAAGCAGAACTCAGAAAAGGGACATCAAGCTTTCATCCAGTTCTAGCTCACTATGACCAGAGACATTTCCTATAGAATCAGTGCCCAGATTCTCGTTCATTCCAGTAGAAACTGAACATTTCTCCCCCTTGAGTCCTCTCTCTATGATTTTTTGACTTCAGGAAAATGCAACTTCGGTTTGTCAACTCCATGCCTTCAGGTGAGTTATTTCCTGCACATCTGTGAAATGGAGGAATATTATTTATATTTCACCCCGCGCTAGTGTACACCCCTGGGCTTGCCTGGAGTCTCACCCTAAAGCCACAGCAAGATATTTTGTCATAGCCAGAAACATTTGGAGTTTGGTGTCCCTGCTCCATGCCCATATGTAAATATATGTAAATAAATAGGAGTATTTGACATGACTCTCTGGCTGGGGATCTCCAGTAGAGGAGCTGATCCTCCTTGGAAATCATGGCATCCAGGTGATCCTCATGAGGAATGAATGATGTCAGCAGTTCCTGGGAAGAACAGCAAAGGCTTCAGGTGGGAATTTACCCCTGGCACCATCATGGATGCCCTGACCAGAGAATGACATCTCCACTGACCTGGTTTCCCCTCCCTCCTTGAGGACAGGTACAACATTCACCTGCTGCATCCTCACCTCCCCTGGCTCAGGAGCAGCTCCTCTGGCTCACAGCATGGAGGCAAGTGCATCAATCAAAAGAAAAAGAAAAATCCTCTTGGTTTGTAAAAGGATTATTTCCCAATGTTTTTATTTTCTCTAAACATGATTTTTAAAAGCTGCAGGACAAGTCTGTGGCAGTCTGAGTTGAAATTTCTTTTGTACAAATAAGCTAGTGAGGAAAATGCATGATGCAAATCATTGTCTGGGAATGTTTTACATAGTACAAAACCTGTGCTTCAGAAAACCAAAAATTATCTCTGTTGTGAACCTAATTTCTCTTTTTGGGCTTGAGAAAAATAGTTATCTGGTAATGTAGCCAACAAACAATTGTGACATTCATTTCAGCTCCACAATCCAATCATTGTGATAGAAAATGGACTGTGCGGGAAAATGTCACTTCAGGAAAGCAGGAGCCTCCCAGGAATAGCCCTGGACAAACAGGCATCAGCTTAAGGAATTCAGAGTTAGGGAAAAAGTGGTGGGAACTCCCTTTGGACTTGCAGGCTCTTCAAAGAGCCCATTTGCCAGCAGATAACAGGAAAATTGGAGGTCACCCACCCCTGTCAAGCTGGAACTTTCCTCCTTGTTGGAGAGATTTGCAGATTGAGTTCAAGTTCTCTGGGAGTTGGTGCTGTGTCTTTGGGAGGGACACGTCAGGGTTCACAGCAATGCTGGTCTGGGGGAGGTTGGGGATGGTTTGGGGGCCTTCAGGCACAGAGCCTGCGTGGAATTGTCAGCACATTGCCTTGGCACTGTCCCTCCCAAACACAAAACCTCCCCAGAGGGTCAGAATTGTGCAGGGATGGAAATGAAGCCCACATGGGGAACGCACAGCGTTGGAGGTGTGCAGGACGTGGTGTTTGTTTGCTTGCTGACATCATTAATCTCCTCGGACAAAAAAACCTCGTTAAGGGTTGGAAGTCATTGTAATGTAAAGGACTGAGGGGGTTCCAGTGTTCTGGGGATTTATTTAAACCCAAATATTTTCCTGTGTATGTGTATGCAAGCCATTAGTTACATCTTGGAGTTTACTCAGCTGCTCAAATGGATGAGGAGAATGTCTGGGTAGGACTTTGGAGGGGTTTTGTTGTTGGATAGCTGGGACTGGTCACGTTAGTGTAATGTTTTCTAGGAGAGAGCTGATTTACAAGGAAAACAACACACAAAAGCAGGGATAAAGTTCCTGGCAGCCCTCCCCAGAGGAAACCATTCCCTGACACAGCTCTTGCAGTGCAAGCTCCACGGCTGGAAATGCAGCTTGCCTCGTCTGCAGGGGTGTTTGCCCCTTTGACTGCAGGGACAGAAGCGCCTGTGTGCTTTGTGGGGTGGGCAGTTATCTCCCCAGGAGCACTGAGTGGCCACTTGTCCCTGCTGGAGCCCGTCAGGAGGCAAGGCTGTCCCACAGGGTCACATTTCTCCAGGCACTGTGACTCCAGCCTGTGTAGCTCCTTGTTGGTTTGGGATGTGGCCGGATCCTGCGGGATCCCCCTGTCCTGGCCACAGGTCAGCACCAGGAAATGGGGGTTGGAGAAGTCCCAACCCCAGCTGGGACCATTCCCCATCTGCAGCCCCTTGAATAAAAGGGTATTTATTTCGACTGGAATGCAAATTTACCTGAGCATAAAAGCAGATCAGAATGAAAGACGCTAGAGAAAACCCATCCAATTTACTATTGCTAGAGGGGCTCAGCGCAGGGATGGAAATATTTACTAAGATTTGGTTGAAATATTTGTCTATTTATACCAAAACCACAAAACCCCTCGCCCAAAATCCTGATCTGAGAGAGGAGCCTGTGCTGCTCCTTGTGTGGTACCACTCTCCCCATGGAGAATGAGGTGCCAGTGCTGGGCTCTGCCAGGGGAACTCGTCCCCAGACGGAGGGATTTGGGGAGGTTATGGTTTTATCTCCTCCAGTTTCAGTTCAGCTGCGACAAAACTGTTGGAACAAGCTTGTCCTGTATTTTAGGAAAGAGTTCTTCCCTGTGAGGGTGGTTTCAGGTTGGCCATTGGGGCTGGAGCAGCCTGGGACAGTGAGAGGTGTCCCTGCCCATGGCAGGGGTGGCACTGGGTGGGATTTAAGGTGCCTCCCAACCCATTCCATGGTTTTGTATGAAACCTCAATTTTATGTTGAGAATATAAAGCATCCTCTCTCTTTTTTTTTTTTTTTTCTTTAGGTTGGGATTTTTACTCTTCTGAGTTCTCCTTGGCTCTGTACCAAAGCCTGTGGGAGGTAGAATTACTTAATACTCATTTTAGATGACCCACAGAATAAGATAATGAGGTGTATCATCTTCCTACCAGCTGCAGAGTGATTAAAAAAAAAAAATTAAAAAGGAGAAGGAACGGCACCAATTTTCTCATGGTACAGAGAGTTATATAAAATGATACAAAATAGGAGAAATGCAGTGAACTGCTTGAGGATGGTGTGGCATGGCTAGGAAAATGTAAAAAAGCTCTTAATTGCAGAAATTTGTTAGTTTTTTTTTTTAAAATTATCACAGGGTGCATTTTTAGACTTCTTATTTTAAATACTTTTATCCTCTGCAGTATCTTACCATGACTAGACTTTATTTAATATATCATTATAGCATGCAAACACCTATCACAGAGAGGCTGCTCTGTGGTTCTGGAGTTATTTCAATCTGCAGCTAGCTTGAGAAATTGGAATAAAATAGCAAAAAACTTTTTGCAAACCACTTTATCTTCAACTTCTTGCTTGGGCCATCTGCTATTTCACCATCTAATGGGCTCTTGCAGCTGTGCTTGAATGGGGAGACATCCATTTCTATTTCATGTTTCTGTGGTTTTTCCAGAACTTTTTGTGCCCTAAAGTGAGACTTTGTATCCATGATGTGGGGAAAATTAATAAAAACCCTGACCAAAGGGTGATCAGGGGAATAGTGTCCAGTCTGAATATGGGCTAATTTTCTGATTGCCTGATAATGGTGTCTGGAAGGAAGGTCCCTCAGCAGTCATCTAATTTATTGGGATATATAACTCTGGCCAGGGAGTCAAACAAAAACATATTGAGGACAGAAGTCTGGTTTTGTAACTGGGTTGTCCCCTGAAATTGTGACACTGCAGAAGGAGGCAGGGAAATGTGCTGGGATGGACTTTGCCATGATTTGGGGGAGAAATGATGAGAAAAGAGCAATGTTCTGGTTAAATCCCAGGCTGGCTGCACATGCAGAACAATCCCAGAGTCACTGAGTGGGGTGGAGTGGACGGGACTCTAAACTCACCCAGCGCCAGCCTGCCAGGGCAGGAACACCTTCCACTGGCCCAGGCTGCTCCAGCCTGGCCTTGGGCACTGCCAGGGATCCAGGGGCAGCCACAGCTGCTCTGGAAAATCCATCCCAGCCTCTGCCCACCCTCCCAAGAGCAATTCCTTCCCAAAATCCCACCCAGCCCTGCCCTCTGGCACTGGGAGCCATTTCTCGTGTCCTTTCCCTCTGTGCCTTGTCCTCAGTCCCTCTCCAACTCTCCTGGAGCCCCTTGAGGCCCTGGGAGGGTTTTAAGTTCTCCCTGAATCCTCCTCTTCTCCAGATGACCTCCCCCCGACCCCGTTCCCCCAGCTCGAGCAGAGGGGCTCCAACCCCCTGTTCCTGGAATTATTTGGGTTGGAAAAGCCCTCTAAGAGCAGCAGTCCCTGAGCCCAGCAGTGCCAATCCACCGCGTCCCCAAGTGCCACCTCCCCAGCCCCAGCCCTGCCAGGCACGGATTGTGTCATGGATTTCCAATTTTTGGGGAATAACCCAGAGCCTGGCTATCCCACCCACACTGTGAGCGATGCTGTTCCCAGGAGGAGCAGAGGAACTGGGACAAATCCGAAAAGTTGGAATTCCAAATGGGACCGAGCTTGTAACGCCACTGGGAGAGCATCTCTAATTTTGGTGTTTGCCATTAGCTGAAAGCACAGCTTCGAGGGCTCACTGGCCTAAATGGAATTATGGAATGGCCCAGGTTAAAGTGGGTGCAAGATGGATAATTATGGGCTGCCTGCTCTAACACACATCGTTGGTATGAAACCAACATTTGACTCCTATTTGTTTTACTTTTGAGAGGTTTTGCTGTGTTTGGGGCTCAAAGTTGTGCAACAGAACCTAGCAGAAAATGCCTGTAATAAAGAGGCTCTGTTTCATTCTTCCCTTCATAAATAACAGGAGATTAAGACCTAATTGATTTCATTCTGCCGTGATGGATACCACAGTAATTTTTAATGATTTCTCTCAAGTTTCCCATTAGGAATATTTATTTTTCTTTAAAAAATGCCCCCAAATATGCTGTCTTCCTAATTTACTGCCCCAGCTTTTATGATGATGGATGTTGCATTGTTCTGTGGTTTGCAGAGGGCTAGACAGGAATATTAAAAATATACGACTTCATAATTTTTAGTCTGGGTTGAATGCTGTCCTCTTGTGAGACATGTAAAAAATTGTGGCTTTTTTTCCTTCTTTTGTTTTCAGAGAGACAGTGAAATTTGAGGCAATGATCAAAGCACTTATTCTCAATGTCTAGTCTGGAGTAAAAAAAGAACAACAAAACCAACCCCCCACACATTTAATGGGTTATTTGTTGGATTTAAAGGGATTTTAGCACAGGACACCTTCCTGACATATTGTCAGGAATGTCCTGTTTGATATAAGGATCTTGCAGGGAAATCTTCACTTTTCAGTACTGAAATTTGTGGAAAAGCCTAAAATGATGTTTCTTCTGCCATGGAGGTTTAGGGCTGTGCAGACATCCTGAAGATTGTTTGTTTATTTGTTTGGGTTTTATGAAGGTGTTTGCTCATGTGCTTCTAAAACAGAAGAATCTTCAGCCCGTGGGTTTTTTTCCTCTTCCTGGAGGAAGGCTAGGAGAGGAAATTGTTGGTAATTTCCTGTGGGGTAAAGGTGGGAACCAGGGAATCACAGATTATCCTGAGCTGGGGGGGAACCCCAGGGATCATCAGTGCAGCTCCTGGCCCTGCAGAGACCCCCCAAATTCCCACCCTGAGCATCCCTGGAGCAGTGTCCAAACGCCTGGAGCTCTGGCAGCCTCAGGCCTTGCCCATTCCCTGGGGAGCCTGGGCAGTGCCAGCCCCTCTGGGGAAGAACCTTTCCCTAAAACCCATCCTGAACCTGCCCTGACACAGCTCCAGCCACTCCCTGGCTCCTGTTCCTGGAGCTGCCCTGGGGAGAAGCTGCAGACCCCCACAAGGTCTCCCCTCAGTCTCTTCCAACTGGGCAAACCCGGTGGGTTTGGGTTTGGAGGGGCCAAAAAAGGAACAAATAAATGTTCCTTCTCCAGCTTCATGACTCTCCTTTGGATACTGGGATGGATTTCCACCCTGAGGCCCACATTCCAGGGACTGTAGGGTCAGGGTTTGGGGGTGCCCGTGCTCACGGAGCTGTGTTTGCCTGACCGAGGGTTTGTGCTGCAGGAAAAGAACGTGTGAGGTTTGGGGTTTGTGTTTTAACTGCTGAAGAATTTCAACGTTGTTGCTGTTAAGGTCCTGGATCCTTGCAGGGGTGGATTTCTTTGTTTGCTCTTCCCTGAGCTCCTCTTGGCTTTTTCACCCCTGGCCCTGTGACAGCCGCCTGCAATGGCTCTGTGCAGCCTCCCCATAAAGAACTGCACGGAGCTTAATCAGCATTAAAGCACAGCTTACTCCCCTGCCTTGCTAGAGAAAAGGAGCTGCTTTCCAAGATTCTATCGCCCGTGGAGCAGCAGGACAAACTGGGCAGGGAAAACAGAGAAGAGGAGTGTGGTGAGCCCGTGGCACTCAGCATCAGCCCTGCTGTCCTTCTTCCAGGTACAAACGATGCTGGCAGGGAGTGCTCTCCAAACACAGCTGAATGGAAGGGGTTTGCTCTCTCTGACTGAGTTTTATCCCCGAGACAAACTGAAAATCCCGCATCTCATTTGTTCAATGCATAAAGAAATTCAGGATGGCTTTGTCAGTTTTGTTTATGCTTGAATTTAATGTTACAATGCTTTGTCACTCAGACAAGATAGGAGTTGCTCTAGTTTTTTTTCTTTATTAGAAACAAAAAATCAGTTTCACTGTTTAATTCCATGCTATGTCCTGTTGATTTCCATAGCAGTGCAAGGCTCTCTACAAAGGACCACGTTACTCCAAAGAGAGCTCCACAAAATCCCAGCTTCCTAAGTGTGTCCTTCTTACTTGTGCAGCAAGAGAGAAACTTGAGTTAAAAAAAAAAAAAAAAAAAGAAAAAAGAAAAAAAAAAAGTAAGTCAGAACATCCCAGAATGGTTTGTGTTGGAAGGGACCTTGAGCCTCACCCAGTGCCACCCCTGCCATGGGACACCTCTCACTGTCCCTGGCTGCTCCAAGCCCTGTCCAGCCTGGCCTTGGGCACTGCCAGGGATCCAGGGGCAGCCACAGGAGAAGCCTGTCCCTGAGCTCTGCTGGATCCCAGCTGGGCTCTGGGATGGATGGACATTATTGTGGATGGACAGATGGACCTCATGGCCAGGGCAGGAAGAGGCCTGGCTGCAGCCAGGCTGCTCTGCCCCCTCTGCCCCCTCCTGTTTACTCTAGCTGCATTGGCCAACTCACAGTTTGGGGACAGAAACTCCAGATGAACCCAGTATTAAGGGGCCTTTAGGACAGGAAGGAAAAATCCCAACCAAAGGAGAGGAAGGCAGGGATGAATTTATGGCTAACAGAACAGTGAGATTGCTGATCTCGCCTTGAGATCGCATTGATCTCTGTCACAGCGTGGTGCTCAGGGCAGCTCAACAGCTCCTCAAGGCTTGCACGGAGGGTGGAAACCTGCCTTTGGAGACTGGGAAATCCACAGAATCCATCTCTGAAGTATGAGTAGCAAACTGGATTTACAGCCAGGGCTTGATTTCTGAGCTCAGCCCTGGTGGATGCTGTTCCATATCTGAAGGCTGGGACAGAGATCTGCAGAGCAGAGCAGAGCTCTGTGGCTAAAGGTCAGGCTGAATTATGCTCTATCTATGCCTGTTAATTATAGGGGACTGTAATCTGCCACTGCAGTCACAATTCAGCAGGATCTTGATTGTGCAGAGAGTTAATGAAGTGAGGGAGGACTGGAGACACAAAGTCTCAGCAGCTGGCGGGGGGACATAGAGATTTCAAAGGGAAAAGCTTTTTTGTTTTGTTTTGTTTACTCTGAGAAGGAAAAACTTTAGCCTGGAGGCCCCAAAACTGTAGATCCCTGTAGCTAAGCCCAGACAAGTCCTCATGCATTTTGGCACATAGGGGAATAATAAAAAAAAAAATCTGGATAATACTCAGCGCTGTGATTACAGTGAGGTTTCCTGGATATCCAAGCGGGGATCACAGCTGATCTGGGAAGATGTGAGAGCAGTGTTACAGAGGTGCTTTCTGCCCAGCAGAACCTCTTATCTTGATATTGTTCAGCTCTCTGAAGTGGCTTAACCTCTTTTCATTTAACTCTGGCTGTAACACAAGGGATGCAAATCCTGCTCTGCCAGAGAAAGGCAGCAGACAGCTTTCCTTTACCACCTTTTTTCCCCCTTTTTCTCCTCTTCCTTTCCCTTTTTTCCTACTCCATACCCCATAGCATACCATAACCCATCTGACAACTAATATTAATTAATTTACATTGCCTTGGAGCTAATGTTACCAAAGCATCACTGTGTGATAGTCTGAAGGAGTTATTTACACTTAATCTCTCTCCACTAATTTTTTTCCCTGCGTCTCCATCAGTCACTAATTCCTTCTCCAAACTCCTTCAATCAAGGGGGAACTGCTGGAAATTCGTGTTTCCCTCAGTGCATCCTCCTCCTTGCTGCTGTCTGTGTGTTGAGCTTGTTCCCAGGTAAGTTATTCCACACGCTCCCCTCCTGATTGCTCTCCTCCGGACTGACCTTTGCGATGCCACGCGAACTCAAGCTCCTCACCAATCGGTAATTTGATGAGCAGAGGCCCAGCCAGCCGCCCGTGCTGTCACATGGTCAAACATCCAGCGTTTCCAATCACCAGTGCCCTTCACATCCCATTATTTCTGCACCTAAATGCGAACTGAGAGCTGAGCGACTTCGCTGTGTATTTCGACAGTGACACGGTGACAACTCGGGCACAGGGAGACGGGAACAACAACAGGAAGCGATTAACACGGGCCACATTCCCTGGCACCCCCCAGACATCCCCAATTCTCACATTCTCCAGCTAAAAAATGCCTGTTAAGTGTTCACAACCCTCTTCCGGGGGAACCGAGGGCCGTGCAGTTCGAAGGTGCCCCTGGTCGGATCTGGGAGATCCTTGTTGATTCATTCCTTGGATATTCCCCCAAAAGCACCCAGAGTGAGCTATTCCTGCACACACCTCCCTGCACAGAGGTGCTCCCGCCCTAGGATTTCTTCTCCCCAGCTTTTAGGTGAAGCCTGGCTCGCTTTTCCTGTGGGGGATGGATGGATGGATGGTCATGGCCCACAGGAATAATCTGGAGAATCAGGGCTGTGACCTCCTTGAAGCAGCCATACAACTTGGATGAAATTGTCATTTCCTGCAGGGAAACCGGGCCTTGTTCTTCTGATGTGGATAAACCAAGCCTTGTAAAACTGATTGTGGGAGGTGCTTTGAGATGAGGAATTAAAAGGCAAGGCCTGGCCTCTCTCCACACATCCCAGTCAAGTAGGTCACTTCCCTTCACCTGCCCTTTGCCTGGAGGGTCTTTTTGCAAAATAATTTCAAAACTGAGGTGCTGTTCTCCAGAAGTAGATGTAGTTCTGTAGCATTCCTACATGGATGTTTTTCATAAAATATTTGGGGCTTTTTTGGGATAAATTATTGATTTATCAACTTTCAAGCCCATATAATTAGAATGGTAAAAGGCAACAATTCCTTTTGGGGGAGGAGGAGAAACTCTGATAATATCTACTTCGTTCATGCTAATGAATGACCAAGATATAATTTGCTCCACATTCTCTGGTAGCAAATATTGTTACTCAGAAAGAAGTACTACCACTGTAAAGAAATGCCTTGTGGGATTACAAAAACCCTATTTAGAAGTCCTTAGTTCTCTTTAACTGACTTACTTTTTTCATTTTAATGGGAAAAATTCTTTCAAAGGCTAAAGATGTCTACGTGGCTTTTATGGTGGCCTTCCACAAAGGAGTCTTCTGTTTGAATTTTAATGTTTTTAACCAATGTTCTGTGTGGACCACATATGTCCTTAATGAGAGAGTTGATGCAGTTCATTAGTTTATATTTGAGGAATGAAACGTTGCTGAGTGTAGCTGTTAAACTGTAATTGATAATGGCTGAGTAGGGAAAATTTAGCATTTGGCTATTTGAAGTTACACATTGGCTAATTCCTGACTGCTCCCAAGGAGAGGGAATGGAAACGATGAGGAAAATGTGAGGTGAGGCTTGAGGTGTAGAGAAAATTCAAATTTCAGAGCAACTGGAGGTGACTACACGGGTCTGGTTTGGACAGAGGGGTAAGAGGTGAAAAGTGCTTTTTAAGGGTGAAGCACAGCAGTTGGGGAGAGCCCTTCCTGAACATTCTTCATGATCCCAGCAACCTTTTCCAGGTTTATTTGTGTTGGAGTGACCTGGCATTATCGCAGTTAGCCCTGGATGGCTCAGTGATGCTGTCAGGGCATGGTGCCAGGCTTCACTTTGGGAGCCACAGAGGTTGTACCCTGGAATTTCTGGCTCGCTCATCCCCAGAGCTGCTGAAAAGTACAATCTGGATCACTGGGAATAATCAGCATCCTCTGCTCCAGAACAGCCCCAAATCTGTGCTTCCAAACACCATTTTTCAGTGGGATTGCATGGCTCTTATGCCTGCTGGCCTACAGACACATCTCAGAGCACTTCTGCCAACTGTTTCATGCACAAGGAACATGGAGCCAAGCTGCAGAATTCAGTATCCACATCCAAACTGTGAGATTTGGGAGGAATCGTAGTAAATTAAAGCTAAAAACTGCATGATAAAAGTCTGTGAGGATCTTCAGGACTAATTTTTTTTTCCTGCTGCTCCACGGCAACATGTGGGCATTATATGTGTTTTGGTGGTACATTAAGGAGTAGATAATCTGTACTTGGTTATTCTCCCAGACAGTCAGCAATAATAATTTGAACGAGGGAGATTTTAAAAAATGCATCTGGCAACTCTGTGGGTGTGTTTTGTTGTTTGTTTTCTTCTTTTATTTTTTTCCCCCTTTCTTTTAAAACCCCCACAATATAAAATAAGAAACAACACCAGAAACAGCTCTGAAATAATTATGAAACCAATAAATAACCCCTGAGCTCTAACGTACACAGATGACTTTCCAGAGGCGGCAGGCAGGCTTGTGTGTGG
>VWZN01019107.1:0-20316 GCA_013396955.1 Regulus satrapa
GGAGTGGGCACGGTGCTCGGGATGAGTGGAAGGGGCAGGGTCCCTCCCTGTCCCTCTGGCAGTGCTGTGTCCTCCTGCAGCTGCTCTGGCTGCCCTCCAGAGCCCAGCCCTCGACGGAGCCCCGCCGGGCGGGTGCTGCCTCAGGAGCCTCAGGCGTGCCGAGCCAGCCCCTGCGCCCCTCACATTCCCAGCCTCCATCCTGCTCCTTGGCACTCTGCTGCCGGGCTAGGCCCTTCCCTCAGCAGCTTCCAAATTGGGCAACAACAAAAAACCGGCTTTGTTCTGCCTCGCCAAATGCCTTTAAACCTCAAAAATATTTTGTGAAGCAAATGATTTCCTAGACAAACCACCTTAGTCGTGCTTCAGGTTAATAATTCCCAAGGTTCTTCACCAAGAGAAGCTATTGTGGTAGATTGGAATCATTCCACAGGCGCTCCATTTCTGGCTGTGCCAAGCTCCCCTCCGCGCCGCTCACAGGCCACGGCCAAGTCTATTTTAGCTGCAGAGCCTGTGCCGCTGCAGTCACCCCGGCGGAACAAACCCGTGCCAGAACTGTCCCTTAGGCCCCGCCACGGGTGGGCACAGAGCAGAACGGGGCTCACGCCCACCTGGGAAAGCCGAGCTGTGCCACGGGTACTCACCTGCCCTGCCTTTAGCACAGCTGCTCAGAAACACGCTTCTACATCCAAGACAACCCCATGATTTTTCCAAAATATGTTCTGAGTTGTATTAAGTAAGAGTAGATGTCTTGTGGTTTTGGTTTTTTTCCCCCTGTCCAACAAGTATGTGAAAACTGAAATCTTTGGGGTTAAATAAAGGAATATTCTCTGTCATGCCCGAGGAATATAAAAACTGCTTCTAACACATGATAAGAGAAAAAGAAATCCGCTTAGCATGAGAGCAAAAACGAAAATCATCAAGGTGTGAGAAGTGGAAAGTGCTTGTTAATGACCTTGTCAGGCATTAAACAACCCCAACCCTGGTGTGCAAGGGGACAGCGCCCTCGGGCTTGCAGCAGGGGAGCACCGTGCCAGGGCAGCAGCCTCTCCAGTGTCCCCAGTTCTTCCCCAGTTCCCCAATGCTCCCAGTGTCCCCAGTGTCCCCAGTTCTCCCCCTGTCCCCAGTGTCCCCAGTGCAGCCGCCCTTGCTGCCGGGGAACGCCAGAGGACAGCATTGCTCTTGCTTTGTGCTGGGCTGGCAGGGACCCGCCGTAAAATAAGTTACCTGAAGGATTTTACAGTCCACCATTATTCAGTGATATAAAATCCTGTTGGTTTTCAGTAGAAAGAATCTGGATATTCGAGGGTACAACTACCAAAACAGGAATACAAAAAGTAGCAACTGAGAAAATGAAAAAGACTAATCATGCTTTTAATTCTGGAGGGAAAAAAAAAATCAGTAATAGAAACCAGAAAAGTCGGTTTTTTATACACTTATGTCAGAATAGCATTCATTCATCAAATACAGATTTGATAATGATGCACATTAAGCCTCTTTTATATTTTTCAGTAGAAAAGTGGAGTTTTCCAGTACTTGCATGACCCTTGTTACACACCAGGGAGGCTTGGTCACCTGCACACAGGAGCTGCCTTGGTGCAGAGCTGTTCTTCCCTGTTCCAGTAAAATCTCGGGCGGCACCTACACGTTCATCAGTAAGAAATTATTTCACATCTTCAATTATTTCTTCTTTCAGCTCCTAAACTCCTGGCTGGTGCCCTTCCTGAGGCCGCTGTGGTGCAGCCCCAGCTGGGCCAGGCAGTTCCCCAAGGGCAGTTCCCCACAGGAGGCATTTCTGTGGGGTGCAGGGGATGGCTGCAGTGCTGGGTACCAGCCAAAGCCCCGGGGCTTCAAGGAAGGCACTCTGTGTGTAGTGCCAGTCTCTCAAACCAGTGGAAATGGGGCTCACTGCTCTGTTTGCCTTTAATACATATTTTACTCTCAACGATTTTTCACAAAGCAATCCGTGTTCTGGAAGAAACCAGCAAACCGTTGATGTACGTGAGCACAGCAGTGGCTTCCTTCTGAGGGAGAATTAATGATCTCATCATTAATGGATTCACACAGTTAATGGAGCTCATCGTTTGGCAAACCCCTCACCTGGATTTTATCCGTGCCACCACGGAGAAGCTAATCCAGCTTACAATCACTTTTGTTAAGTGCTCAGTGTCTGTGACTCGTGCCGGGTTTGGGAGCCCCCGTGCTCAGCCCCCTGCAGGATGGAGCTCCCGGAGCTGCGTCCCCAGCCCTGCTGAGGGTCCCTGGCCAAGGACAGCAGGGCTGAGCCAGCCCGCGCTGCTGCAGAGCCTCTGCTCTGCCCGGCCCCAGCAAGGCTTCAATGTGTCAAATGCCCTGAATAAACAACGGGATTCTGAAACGGAGCGGGGCGTGCCAGCGGAAAATCCCAGCTCTGTGCTGGGATCTCTGCCTTGAAGAAAAAAATAGAGTGGAAGCCAAGACTGATGTAATTAATGTGCATATAAGGACTGAGTTAGAGCCAGATATAACCCCAACTTCTCTCACTTCATTTGCCTGCAGCATTTATAGCCTGCCAGTGCTGACTGGGGTATAAATAAGTATTACATGAGCTGTGTATGACTGAGTTGAAGACAGAGCTCTCTGCACGATGAATAGGAATTAAAAATATGTTCCATGCATCAGAGGAAGCAAAAAGGCAAAGCAAACAGCTACAATAATCATTAACATACTACGAGGGCCCAGATGCATTCTGTGAGTCAAAACGAGAGATCCTCTAACATAAACAATTTAAATTTCCAGGCCTGATTACATGGGGCTTGGAGCAACCTGGGCTAGTGGAAGGTGTCCCTGCCCGTGGCTTTAAGGTCCCTTCCAACCAAACCCATCTGTCATCCTCCTGTGATTCTGGATGTGTGACATAATGCCAGGTAATGATGGCAACCATGAAATGAAAGCTTTTGCACACCTTGCATTTCATCCCAGCTGGCATCTTAGGTTAAACAAACTTAGCTTTATCTCAAACCTTTGTAGGTGCAGAATTGAACTCATTCCGTGATCTCTCCTATTTACCTGCTGCTGATTAATTCGAGGGTACATTTGCACTCTGCCCTGAAGCCTGACTCACTGGGCACAGAGGAAGGAGTTCTTTGGGTGCCATGGAAATGCCCGGCTCATGGGTTGCTGCCTCCCCCAGAACTCAGCCGCCCTTTCAGGCAGCTCTGTGCCCAGAGCGAGGTCTCCAGAGATCATGAGGTTTGGCTCAGTCCAAACTACAGACTCAGGGGCTTCCCTGATCCGGGATCCATTCTGATCCTGGAGCCCGCACAGGCTGGGATCCCACCTCCCTCCTCTGCTCGCACTTGGGAGCAGAAGCACCATTGCCAGGCACACTCCTTTATTCCCTTTCTGATAATTAATTATTATTATTTACAGGCAGTGTGTAGCTGCTACTCCTCACCCCCAGCACACACAGATGGGCCACGTGGGAGGGAGCAGAAAACTCTCCCGTTACAGAAGGTTCCCAAACCTCATGTCCATGCCCACAGATTCTAAATATTAAGCCCATGGGAATATTTTTCTTTGAATACACACTATCTAAGCTACCATTAAACGCGATCACAGAAATAAGTTACAACACTCTTCTAGACCATCATTTATACTTGTTCTGTTGCTCCAACAGTTCCAATCCAGCTCCTATTCGAGTGAAACAGAACAGAACACGACTCCATGTACTCAAGCAGACAAAAATCAGCAGGAGCAACACTTGCTTTGCTGTTTTGAAGAGCAGTAATCAAATCCTGAAAACTCTCCCGATTGTGTCTCACCGAAGGGGAGTTGAAACCCGAAATCACCAGCTCAAGTGTTTCAGGTGTGCTGTTTGTCTGGGAAGGAAGGCTGTAACAAATGGTGAGGGAGCTTGGCAAAACAACGGGCACAGTCCCTCCAGCACACCAGCAGCACACACTTGTCAGCTCTACTGTGCTCGTTTCCAAACCAAGCTTATTAAAATGCCAGCACTTACCAAAACACCTGAAACACTTAAAGAAACTCCCCCTCTACAGCTGCCGCCCCAGGAGAGAAACCTCTGATTTATCTCCCTGATCAGCAATGGCCTGTTCTGAGCCACAGAGCCATGGACTGGTTTGGGTGGGAAGGGTCCCACCCATAATTCCAAGCTGATACTAATGGTACCCACAGTAATTAGCCTTCGTTACAGGAAAGCTTAAGTACGAGGAGAGGCATTCTGAGGGAATATGCCCAGTATTTCTATTATTAATGGCTTCTAGAATCCATCAGACCATAAATAATGCATCCTTCCTTCTTTGTTGACAACATCTTAATTCTACCCTCCTAATGTAAATTTATAATTGCAATACTGGGGAAAAAAAAAGAGAAAGTGTGAGAACAGACAAAAACAATTTGCTCTAAGAACACGAGCTCAAACACCTCATGTAAACACAGACAACACTCAGGCTTCTGGTGTGTGGATGAACAATATCGAGCGGCTTCTAAAAATTACTTACGGGCTATTTACAGTCAACTAAATTATTTTTTTAAAGTAGGTCTGAGCATCAGTTGTACACAAAAGTGATGATTATGTCCCTTGACACACGAGCACACAGAAGGCATTTCCTTCATATGTATCAGCCAATAGTGCATTTCCATTTTTCCCCAGAGTCTTCTGCTAATTAACTGTCCTCTTTTGTTCCCTAATACCTTAATTTCCCCTCTATCCCCTGTAAAATGTCAGCTCTCTGTGCACATTCCTCTCCTCCTGCCATGCACACAGCCCAGCCTCCTGCTCCTGTTTCTTCTCTGCTGACTCCGAAGAACAGCCTCTGCTGAAAACCCCGTCCTGTGCTTCTGTGGCCCCATTCCCTGGGATGAATGCCTCTCCCACGAATGCGACCTCCTCTCCTCAGGGCTCTGGGGTTCACAGCTTGATAATCATCACTGGGTTGATAATCCATCACCTGGTTCACCCTCAAAGGTTGATAATCCCATCACTGGGTTGATAATCCATCACCTGGTTCACCCTCACAGGTTGATAATCCCATCGCTGAGGGGCTGCTCTTCCCTGGTTTGTCCCCAGCATCCCCTGGCTGCCACGCTGGCTGCCAGCCCTCCTGGAAAAGGCCACAGGGAACTGGTGCCCTGGCTCGCGCTTTCCTGCAGACATCTCCAGAGTGCGGAGGCTCCCTGCGGAGTCGCTCTGCGTTCCTGAAGGCCCCAGGGAAGGAATTTGGAGGCCGTGCAGGAGCCCGGGGTGGCAGTGCCAGGGCAGCGAGGCTCGGGACCAGCACGGGAGGGCTCCCAGGGAGCAGGGGCCCTGTGCCCAGGCTCGGGCGCCTCCGGGAGCGGTGCTGGCAGGGGGCGAGTGCTGGGGGCCAGAGCAGCCGAGCCAGCCGGGCTGGGTCCTGATTGCTGCGATAGTGACACGGGCAGACACCAGATAACGCCTGCAATGACCTGGCCGGGTCCAGCGATCCTGAACTGCTCCAAAACACACTGCCATGCTTGTAGTGACTGCCCGCGTGCTTTTCTTCTTTGGCCTTTGGTCTTCTATTCTCCTGTTGCTTAATAGCTTAGCATTTTTTTTTTTTAATTTGGGTTTTAACGTTTCTGACTATTTCTCTACACCAATTGTTTGCCCTATTCAAGCTTAGTCAGACAAAATGAACTTTCTCAGCTGACCCAGTGCTACCACCCACTCATGAATGAATGGATCTTCTGATAAATCATTTTTATACTGTACTATTTTTCTTCATATGAACGAAAAGGAACTGAAGTTTTAAACGGAAGTTTTCCATGTTTTCTTTCTAGTTCATTGTGGCTTTCTGCTGCTGCTGAAATCACTGGGTCTCTATTGCTTCTCAGTCCCAGCATCACCTGGAAGCCACGAGCAACCCTTGTCTCACAGGCAGAAATGTGTGCAGCACAGGCTGAGAGAAGGTGACAGGAGGGTGGCACTCACCTGTCAGGTCTTCCTCACTGCCTGCTGCGATGGGAACGCAGTGCCAAAGATGCACAATCCATTGCAGAAATCACCTTTCTGCTGATTAATTATAAACATTTATAAATTACGTTTCATAACAGTAAAACAAAAGAAGCAATCTTCCCTTTCTAACTAGATTTGGCAGAATTAAATACTTTTTATTATTTTTGATTCAAACAAAAACATGACAGCTGAAATCTGGTAAATCCTTAAGAAAATAAATGGACCAAGCCTCTAAGAGAAAGGCAATATCATACTTTGTCCTGACATTTATCTTATATGGTTTATAAAGATGTATTTTGGAAGCACAACAGAAAAGCCCCGCAGACAATTTCCATCAGGATGTATTTTTTTATTTATATATTTTTATATTAATATATATTGTACTCCGGGAGTCACTGTAAATCTCCATTCCCAGCTTAACTGTACAGTCCAACGTGCCTCACCTCTGACAGGTTGGCTGCTTAAAATTCTGCCTGTGTCGGTCTGCCTCCCTCATTCCAGTATGAAATAAAGTATTTGCCCTTTCTGAATGTTCCTCTAAAACCTCACTTGCAGAAATGACAAATACATTGCTCATGGCACAGCTCTTTGGGTCTAAATTAAACCCGTAAGGAAAGTTGGTTCTAAATTAAACCAATAATTAAAGCTGAAAGGAATGTTACAAAACAAATCTCGCAGTATGATTAGCAGCTCCATTTGACAGCACTTCCCTGGAAATGTCAACTCCTGCAATATTGACAAGGTACACTCGAAAAGGAAAAACAAAGCACGGCATGAGAGAAACTGCAGGCCAGGAGCAGCAGATGGGGGCACCGGGGGCTCTGGGACACTGGGAGCCTGAAGGGGTTTTACCCAGCGCTACGGGGGGACAACAGCTGGATCCTGCTGGGACAACAGCTGGAACCTCCTGGGGCAACAGCTGGAACCTTCTGGGATAACAGCTGGGTCCTGCTGGGATAACAGCTGTAACCTTCTGGGACAGCAGCTGGATCCTGCTGGGACAACAGCTGGAACCTTCTGGGATAACAGCTGGAACCTTCTGGGATAACAGCTGGATCCTGCTGAGACAACAGCTGGAACCTTCTGGGACAGCAGCTGGGTCCTGCTGGGACAACAGCTGGAACCTTCTGGGACAGCAGCTGGATCCTGCTGGGACAACAGCTGGGACCAGCAGCTGGGTCCTGCTGGGACAACAGCTGGAACCTTCTGGGACAGCAGCTGGATCCTGCTGGGACAACAGCTGGAACCTTCTGGGATAACAGCTGGAACCTTCTGGGATAACAGCTGGATCCTGCTGGGATAACATCTGGATCCTGCTGGGACAACAGCTGGAACCTTCTGGGGCAACAGCTGGAACCTTCTGGGATAACAGCTGGGTCCTTTTGGGACAGCAGCTGGGTGGTGCTGGCCTCGTTCTCCTGTGAGAGAGGCCTGGGGTCCAAGTGCAGACGGGCTCTTCCCCCAAGGACAGCCAGGAACCCCTGCTGCCTGCAGAGCTCCAGCCCAGCCCCACAGGACTGGCGGCCCTGGTGCTGCCACGGGACGAGGACTGGGCCCAGGAAGTCGGAGGAAAGTTTGACTGCACTGCACGAGTGCCACGCACTGGCTGCAGAACAGGCATTTCCTTTTACTGAAATAAATGATATCAAAACTGATGAAGGAACGGGATGGAATCAGCTTCCAGAGTTTCACGGAGTCCTAGAACAGCCTGGGCTGGAAGGGAGCTCAAATTCCCTCCTGTGCCCCCTGCCCTGGCAGGGACCCCTCCCACGGTCCCAGTTGCTCCAGCCCCAGGGTCCAGCCTGGCCTTGGGCACTGCCAGGGATCCAGGGGCAGCCCCAGCTGCTCTGGGCACCCTGGGCCAGCCCTGCCCACCCTCCCAGGGAAGGATTTCTTCCTAATATCTAATCTTACCTCACTCTCTTTCAGCTTGAAGCCATTCTCCCTTGTCCTGTCACTACATACCCCTGTAAAAAGTCCAGGAATTCTGAGGAGAGGTCAGGAAAGAGGAATTACCTGGGACCACAGAGCAGTGGAAATATTCCAGGCAGGCAAAATGGCCAAGAAAAAACACATCAAGGAAGAATTTACCTACAAAGCAAAAATCCAGCCCAGAAGCCCAGAAGTGCCATACACGTAATTATGGCACAGAGCAACAAAGGTGGATAAAACTGAAAATACATGTTCATTGCACAGACTAAACATGCTGATGTGTAATTCCTGCTGCCGGTTTTGTGAATGAAATCATCTGCAGAGCTTCTGCAGGACTGTGCCACTGTCAAAGCAGCAGGCATCCCCCGTGCCAGGCCCATCCCTCCCACTGCTGCTGGCACACCTTGCTGACAGGAGGGCTTTGGCACTCGGCAAACCGAGCGTGTTCCCACGGTCTAAACCCAAAAGTTTGCTAAGCAAGATACCATTACCAAAACACCTTTTCATAATGCCATGAGTCACAAATTAGAAAATTACTTCAAATACTCATAAACTACAAACTCAGAAATGGAAGAGTTGTATTATTAACAAGCAAAATTGGCTTTGAAAATGCTCCTTGTAAAGGACTATTTGGGAATACAATTAGATCTAAAATAGTTTATTACGAAGGAACGGAATCTATTTTTAAGCAGAAATGATCAAAATGAGTCACAGATGACTTCACTATTGGAAAAACGCAATCTCCTTTTATCTTGCTGAAAGCCACCGAGGTTTGACGCTGCTCTGAATGCAGGGGGGAAGCTGCCCAGGCCAGCAGCTGCAGCTCTGGCTGCACTGGCACGCCTGGGGGGCAGATCAGCACTGCACCTTTCAGCATCCCTTACAAATCCCGTCACTTCCATTTCAAACACTCTGGAATTCTTCCTAAATCCCACACAGTTCCAAAGAGCTCCTGGCTAGAAGCAGCCACACAATTCTCCAGCGCCTGGGCTTTCTTTACTGGGCTGAAGAGTTGATAACTGTATTCTCACCCCCTTTTACAGCGGAGACTGAGGCCTGGGCAGTGAACTTTTCATGTTTGCTATTTAATGACAGTTCTGCATGAATCGGGTGAACCCGAGTCAGGAACAGCCACAGGTAAATAACAAAAGTGCTTTGTCACTTTGCAGACCTCTGCCCGCCTTCCAAAGGTGTCACATTCATCGAAGAGGTGACTTTTAACAACAACAGAAACTTCAATCAACCAGGGTGAACACTGAGAATTCATTCCAGGTCTCCATGAAAACATGCCCAAGACTAACAGCTGAGGCAGAATTGTCTTGGATCAGCCTCCCAGCTGACCTCAGACGCCCTTACAGATTTTTGATGGGTATTGATGGTACAGTGTCATAGAACTGGTGTTCCACTCAATAGAAGAGAAAACAGCAGTGCAAGGCACTTCCTCTGAGTCAGTGCTGCCACTTTTATCTCCCATTCTGTCCCTGCATCCTGGGGGTTCTGATGGCAGCTGTGCAGCCTGGGGACAATGCGGAGCGGAGGAGGAGGAGTGGGCTGGAATTACCTCATGAAACAGATCTTCTCCAGAAAAAGCTGTCTTCTGAAAACATGAGTGTTTTGTAAAAACACACTAGGCTGTGCCAACGCTTCCCTATGTCCCGGGCACAATTCCAGGTGTTCTCCCAGGTACCAGGTGCCTGGCAGTGTCCCTGTGACTGCAGAGCGCGGTGTGGGCTGCAGCTGGAGCCCTGCTGGGCACAGCCCCAGTGCAGGGAAATGCCTTCAGCAGGGTGGATCGAGGCAAACCCTGCCAGGCACCTCCTGCAGCCGAGGTTCAGCAGCGCGGGTTCCTCTGCGGGAGGAGGGGAGCCTGGCCCAGCCCGGGGGCAGAGGGACAGGGCTCTGCCCGGCACCCCGTGTGTGTGACAGGGCTGGGGCTGTGCCCCGTGTCCCTGTCCCCGCAGTGCCCCACACCCCAGGGCTCTGCCAATCCCTCTGGGTGTGTGACAGGGCAGGGGCTGTGCCCTGTGTCCCTGTCCCCACAGTGCCACACACCCCAGGGCTCTGCCAATCCCCCCGTGTGTGTGACAGGGCTGGGGCTGTGCCCTGTGTCCCTGTCCCCACAGTGCCACACACCCCAGGCTCTGCCAAGGCCACAGCCAAAGCAGGGCTTTGGGCAGGGCAGCCCAGCCTGGCCCAGCCTTGCCCGGTGCCTGTGGCTGCAGGAATCTCAGGGCTGTGTGTGGCCGGGCCGGAGGGAGCCCTGCCGGCCGTGCTGGCGCTGTGGGCCGGCCGGGTTGGGCACCGCTGCCCACCCAGGTCGGGCTGTGCCCGGGGAGCCTCGGTGCCCGGCCGTCCGTGCCTGCCCTGCTGCTGCCCAAGCCCTGCCCTGGGTGCCTGCAGCACCCCGGCCATCGGTGGGGCCCGAGCAAAGCCCCGGGCAGGGACGCTGGCACCCTCGGAGCAATGCCACGGGTGGCAGGAAAGCCCTCATCGCAGGAGCTGCCTGGGAAACTGCAATGATCAAAATATTCCAGTGAAGAAATCCAGATCTCGGGGCTGGCCAGAAAAGAGCATTGCATGAAAGCACTTTCACTTCGGGAAGGCAGCAGACCTGTGGCTCATCCTGCTCTGAGGGATACAAAGGTACTTCAGTAGTGAAATAATATTTTTTTGATTTCTCACTGCTCAGCTTGGGAAAAACGGAACAGAATTATTCCAGGAACAGGCTGCTCATGTGAAGCAGGAATGGAGTGTCTGATGCGCTGTTCTTCCCCTGCCTGGGCTATTGGTCATTCCACTCGGGCAACAGCGGGGCTCTGGAGGCCACCAAGGCCAGCTCCAGCCCGAGGCCACCTCCCTGCCCTCTGATGTGCTTTGACCCTCCGATCAAAGCTCTCCTTCCAAGGATCCTGCTGGGAGACAGAGGCACAGGACAGAGCCCTGCCCAGCTGCAGGAGCGGCCGGCACAGCGAGCTGGGAGCCGTGTCCGAGCAGCGCTGACCGCTGGTCACCCCCGTCCCCTCCCTGCCCTCTGCACCCCGACACAGCCCGGGGGCACCACAGCAGGAACGGCCCCCACTGCCAGAGGGCTGGCTGGGATTTTGGGATCCAGGAATTGCTCCTGGCAGGGTGGGCAGGGCTGGCCCAGGGTGCCCAGAGCAGCTGGGGCTGCCCCTGGATCCCTGGCAGTGCCCCAGGCCAGGCTGGACCCTGGGGCTGGAGCAACTGGGACAGTGGGAGGGGTCCCTGCCAGGGCAGGGGACACTGGGGGGATTTGAGGACTCTCCCAACCCAAACCATCAGGGGATTCTGTCATTATAAGTAACACAAATAATTTCCCCCCTCTCTCCTAACACATATTTGCAATAAATTAATGCCATTCTTTAGATAAATCTCAAAGTATTTTAAGGTCTAACCACAGAATTCAATACTGAAAGCCAAAAAAGTCTTTGACATCTTCAAACCAGAAGTGAGCACTCACCAAGCTCTGTGGGAGCTCATTTATAGGATCTCTTTCCAAAAGAAGAGTTTTCAATTGCCTTTTCAACAAAACAGAAAAGAGCAGCAACTGTAAAAGCAAAGTTCACTGAATTAAATAGAAACACAAGAATATTTTTCCTACTTAATTTTTTTCCTGCCTTTGTTTCCTTCAGCAGAAATGAGCGGGAAAGGCACACAAGACAAATCCAGATTTCTCCATCGCTAGCATCAGAGCTGGAAAAAAACACACCCCGAAGCTTTCCAGCACAGCAATCTGAAGTTTGCATTTGTGCCCATTCATTAGACACTGCTCCAATATTTAGTATTTGATCTTTGCAAATCCTGCTTATCACTTTAAAGTCTGATACTGACTGTCTGCATTATAAACACATCATTTGCTGTTGTTTATAATTTTGCTGAGCTTTAGTTCTTTGGGTTGCTGAGTGCCTTCCTCTGGCTAAATCTGAGCAAAAGCTGCTCAGCCATTTTTGATAATAAGATTAGAAAGAAATATACCCCATTTTCCTTTAATTTCATCAACTTCCTTGTTTGCAAACTCTGGTGTTCCCGTTCAGGGAAGCAGCCTGGAAGCTTTGCATAGGGCACAAAAGACATTCATGTCACATATAAGATAATATCTTTTGATCTATCTGAAAACCTGCTAACTTCTCATCAAACCCAAAGCTTCTGAAAAATGTCAGCATGTCAGAAAAGAGTTGTTGCCGTTCAGCTGTAAAATGCTCAGGGTTGCTTCTGTTTGGAGCACCCAGCATCCCAGCACAGGGAGGGTGCTTGTCCCCCCCGAACAGAGACTGAACACAGACCAGCCTTAACTGGTCCTGACTGTTCACGGCTTCCATCTCACCATTTCAATAACATTCCTTTAAAACAGCTTTTAAATCCAGCAGCAGAGCAGCTCCAATGAAACTCTCCAGACAAAGGGCTGGTTTTATTTCCTAGCATTGCAAATTGACTTGTTTACTGTTAAGACTCAACAAAACAAACACTCAGGAAGCTTGGTTAGTTTCAGTCATAATATTTCATTACCTCTAGGAAGGAGAAACAAACACTTTGGCAGCTGTTCAACACCACATTAACATTTGTGGCAATATTTTAAGACATTTCAATTCAGTCAAAGCCTGAAAGCGCTGTGCTCGCATTCACATTTTGAAGTGGGGAATTCCATGGCTTTTAAAGCAGAAAAAGGAGGGAAAGGATACCCACGGAATTTCCAAATAGCTTAGAATACAGCTCGGGGACCCACATGGAATAAGGACAAAATGCAACTAAGGAATATTCAGGGGATATTTCTGATGGGCATTTCCTAAAAGCTGAGCTGCTGGTCAAAGTCAGTGGGAAAACACAAACAACACAAAGTACAGCACACGAAGGGACCAATAACTGACACTGCATTTGAGGAACCCCTCATACAAGGACCAATATGCAACTCACAAACCATATCAAAATACTGTCCATCCTGTCCAATTTAGAAATTGGACGTGAGAGCTGCATTTCAAAACACTGACATTTTCCTCCTCAACATTCTCACAGAAATGTTTATTTTAGTACCACTTCTGCAAACAGGCTGGTCTGTGCTGGTCATTCGTTTTCTTCCCTTCCAGTAATTAATTTTTTTTTTTCTTGTTCTGTTTTCCCCCCTAATTTCTTAATTACCATATATTGGGACTTCTGTCTTCCACTTCTGGAGCGAGAAGCAAGGAGTTGTCCAAGGACATCAACAAACCTGGTGGGAATTGTTTTGGTGGCCTTGGCAAGGTGAGAGCAAGCGTCACCTCAGAGCGATGGCATCGCTGTGGTGACCCTTCCTCCTTGCACGCTTCATCCGAACAGGGACGGACAGTCAGCCCTCCCAGAGGTGTCAGTTCCTGTCAGGCCAGCGGGAGATGCACGGGTAACTCTCTGACAGAGCTGTCCTTCGGGCACGGGAGGGACACGGCTCTGTGACTCTGGGTCTGCACTCCCACCTCCCCTACAGCTCCATCAGAAGAGTCACCAGATCAAAAGGGCACGAATCTCACATGGAAAAAGTGACAGCTCTTACATTTCGGAAGTTAAAAGAGTTTAGATGCACCCTGCAATATCAGTTGGCCCTTTCATTTCAACTGAGCTTCGGCAAACATCATTAAGCTTATCCACCATTCCCCTGCACCAAAGCCAGTGCCAAAACCCAGCGTCTCAGAGTCTGACTGTGGCAATGAAATCACAGCCAGGCGAGTGGAAGATGAATAGAATTGTTATGAGATTTCCTGTATGACCGGTGATCTTACTTACGGTAACCAATTGCATGGGGAAGCTTTAATCCTTTTAGCCTGGAGAAGCAGCCAAAGCAGATCTGGCAGCTTCCGAAACAAATTGTCAGGAACTGTTGGTAGGACATTTTCTTCCTGATGCTAGTTCTGAGAGAGAAAAGCACAAACATGTTTTAAACCCAGAAAGAGGGGCTGGTATTCCTCGATATGTAAAATGTCATATGTGAACATATGTGAAGGGGCTCCACGTTTCTGTGGGGAGGACACCTGAAGGGCACTGAAGAGTGCACAGCTACATCAACTGCACATGAAAGGGACTTGTTCAAGGATTTTTTTCAGTAAAAAAATAAAATCCAGGAATTAAAGACCATAGGTAAGAATCTGTAGGGTGCCCAGAGAAGCTGTGGCTGCCCCAGCCCTGGAAGTGTCCAAGGACAGGGGCTCCCCCTTGGCTCCCGGGACACCCCTCGTGAGGAGCTCCTGCCCCGCCGGGCTGTCCCCCAGGAGCTGCTGGATGTCAGAGCTTGAGAGCTTCCATTTCAGGGACACCTCGCAATTCTTAAAACCCCCAGGGGTTTGTCCTGCAGGGCTGTGTCGTGCTGCTGTGTCACAGGAGCACTTGGCTTCAATGCACAGTTAAATTGGCCTAAATATTCACCTTCTTTTTTTTTTCCTCTATTTTTTTTTTTGTTGGGGGCACAAGCTCTTGAAAACCCCCCTTACCTGGTCTGAATGAAGCTGTTCCTCAGCATGGATGCATCTCTGCTTTGAACAGACAGATGCTGCTAAATAAGCTGTTGCCTGATTTTAAGAAGAAGCAGGTATGATTAGTNAAATGCTCAGGGTTGCTTCTGTTTGGAGCACCCAGCATCCCAGCACAGGGAGGGTGCTTGTCCCCCCCGAACAGAGACTGAACACAGACCAGCCTTAACTGGTCCTGACTGTTCACGGCTTCCATCTCACCATTTCAATAACATTCCTTTAAAACAGCTTTTAAATCCAGCAGCAGAGCAGCTCCAATGAAACTCTCCAGACAAAGGGCTGGTTTTATTTCCTAGCATTGCAAATTGACTTGTTTACTGTTAAGACTCAACAAAACAAACACTCAGGAAGCTTGGTTAGTTTCAGTCATAATATTTCATTACCTCTAGGAAGGAGAAACAAACACTTTGGCAGCTGTTCAACACCACATTAACATTTGTGGCAATATTTTAAGACATTTCAATTCAGTCAAAGCCTGAAAGCACTGTGCTCGCATTCACATTTTGAAGTGGGGAATTCCATGGCTTTTAAAGCAGAAAAAGGAGGGAAAGGATACCCACGGAATTTCCAAATAGCTTAGAAGACAGCTCGGGGACCCACATGGAATAAGGACAAAATGCAACTAAGGAATATTCAGGGGATATTTCTGATGGGCATTTCCTAAAAGCTGAGCTGCTGGTCAAAGTCAGTGGGAAAACACAAACAACACAAAGTACAGCACACGAAGGGACCAATAACTGACACTGCATTTGAGGAACCCCTCATACAAGGACCAATATGCAACTCACAAACCATATCAAAATACTGTCCATCCTGTCCAATTTAGAAATTGGACGTGAGAGCTGCATTTCAAAACACTGACATTTTCCTCCTCAACATTTTCACAGAAATGTTTATTTTAGTACCACTTCTGCAAACAGGCTGGTCTGTGCTGGTCATTCCTTTTCTTCCCTTCCAGTAATTAATATTTTTTTTTTCTTGTTCTGTTTTGCCCCCTAATTTCTTAATTACCATATATTGGGACTTCTGTCTTCCACTTCTGGAGCGAGAAGCAAGGAGTTGTCCAAGGACATCAACAAACCTGGTGAGAATTGTTTTGGTGGCCTTGGCAAGGTGAGAGCAAGCGTCACCTCAGAGCGATGGCATCGCTGTGGTGACCCTTCCTCCTTGCACGCTTCATCCGAACAGGGACGGACAGTCAGCCCTCCCAGAGGTGTCAGTTCCTGTCAGGCCAGCGGGAGATGCACGGGTAACTCTCTGACAGAGCTGTCCTTCGCTGGCACAGGAGGGACACGGCTCCGTGACTCTGGGTCTGCACTCCCACCTCCCCTACAGCTCCATCAGAAGAGTCACCAGATCAAAAGGGCACGAATCTCACATGGAAAAAGCGACAGCTCTTACATTTCGGAAGTTAAAAGAGTTTAGATGCACCCTGCAATATCAGTTGGCCCTTTCATTTCATCTGAGCTTCGGCAAACATCATTAAGCTTATCCACCATTCCCCTGCACCAAAGCCAGTGCCAAAACCCAGCGTCTCAGAGTCTGACTGTGGCAATGAAATCACAGCCAGGCGAGTGGAAGATGAATAGAATTGTTATGAGATTTCCTGTATGACCGGTGATCTTACTTACGGTAACCAATTGCATGGGGAAGCTTTAATCCTTTTAGCCTGGAGAAGCAGCCAAAGCAGATCTGGCAGCTTCCGAAACAAATTGTCAGGAACTGTTGGTAGGACATTTTCTTCCTGATGCTAGTTCTGAGAGAGAAAAGCACAAACATGTTTTAAACCCAGAAAGAGGGGCTGGTATTCCTCGATATGTAAAATGTCATATGTGAACATATGTGAAGGGGCTCCACGTTTCTGTGGGGAGGACACCTGAAGGGCACTGAAGAGTGCACAGCTACATCAACTGCACATGAAAGGGACTTGTTCAAGGATTTTTTCAGTAAAAAAATAAAATCCAGGAATTAAAGACCATAGGTAAGAACCTGTAGGGTGCCCAGAGAAGCTGTGGCTGCCCCAGCCCTGGAAGTGTCCAAGGACAGGGGCTCCCCCTTGGCTCCCGGGACACCCCTCGTGAGGAGCTCCTGCCCCGCCGGGCTGTCCCCCAGGAGCTGCTGGATGTCAGAGCTTGAGAGCTGCCATTTCAGGGACACCTCGCAATTCTTAAAACCCCCAGGGGTTTGTCCTGCAGGGCTGTGTCGTGCTGCTGTGTCACAGGAGCACTTGGCTTCAATGCACAGTTAAATTGGCCNGGCTTCAATTCACAGTTAAATTGGCCTAAATATTCCCCTTCTTTTTTTTTTCCTCTATTTTTTTTTTTGTTGGGGGCACAAGCTCTTGAAAACCCCCCTTACCTGGTCTGAATGAAGCTGTTCCTCAGCATGGATGCATCTCTGCTTTGAACAGACAGATGCTGCTAAATAAGCTGTTGCCTGATTTTAAGAAGAAGCAGGTATGATTAGTCCTCATCTCATGCTTTTCCTGGAATAGATTTTCTTTGAGACTTCTTAGGCAATTAAATCCTAATTACAAGCAGTGTTTGTAAACCGGAGGGCAACATTCATGGCAAATACAAATGGATTAATGGCAAGGAAGGGCTGGAAGAAGTCTTGCTTTGTATTTGCTTACCTGAAACAAAAAAATATTTGAGGATAATTTTATTTAAGGTTTCATAAGAAAATATATCAGGACTGAAAGCAATGACATCACTCCAATAATTAAAGCAGGGATTGTTTCAGCTAGTTTTGATCGCAGCACTGTGTTTAGAATAGTATAGCACAATAGCAATGGGGAAACAAGTTCACTGACATTTCAGGGAGAGAAAGTGGATTGGGGAAGATCCATAACTTAGGTAAATCATCTTAAAGCAGGACTTTGAGTGTTTGTTTTGCAAATCTGGTTGTCCAGTTCAAGCTTCTCACTGAAGCCCGAGTTCTCTGCAGCATTGGCACAGTAACACAAACCCATTCCTTTAACATGGCACCGTCGAAGAAGATTTTATCCTAATGAGGCAGAAAGAAATAGTAGAGCAAAGGTCAATAAATACATCCCTCCACAGCTTCATTTGGCTTTCAGCAAGCCAGAGTCACAAGCTCCAGTCCCAAAGCAGCAGCCAGACCTAAATGTCTGAATTCTCAGAATGCATCTTATTAAACTGCAGCAGCATATGTCCTTAATTTCTTAGTAAAACATTTGGTTAATCTAAATAAATGAATGACACAAGGAGAAACACAAACAGACACATAAATGGGAAGAAAACAACAACAACTTAAAGGAGGCAGAAGTCACAAAAAAATTAAAGGGCTGAATTGCTCAAATCGTGCCAGAAATAAACTCGCTTTTTCACACGATTAGGCAAGAGAAAGCAGAGAGAAAATCAAGCAGGATACATATTTGATACTGCAAAAGGCTAAACCAAAACAAGCAACTGAAGTAGCTGCACTTCCCTCAGCAGCGTGGGAGGCGGGAGTTTGGCAGCTCTTTGATCACTCTTGGGCTTCATCCCCAGCTGGGAAAGGCCCTGTCCTGCCCCGGAGCTGCTGCTGGCACCTGGCAGGAGCTGGGGAGGGGCAGCTCGGCCCTGCCTGAACGGCCCAGCCGTGACTGCAGCTGAGCTCTGTTCCTGCTTCAGTGGGCCACTGCAGGGCATCCCAGAACCACGCCACGGGTTGGGATGGGAGGGACCCCAAACCCCCCCAGTGCCCCCTGCCCTGGCAGGGACCCCTCCCACTGTGCCAGGGGCTCCAGCCCCAGGGTCCAGCCTGGCCTGGGGCACTGCCAGGGATCCAGGGGCAGCCCCAGCTGCTCTGGGCACCCTGGGCCAGCCCTGCCCACCCTGCCAGGGAACAATTCCTGGATCCCAAAATCCCACCCAGCCCTGCCCTCTGGCACTGGGAGCCATTCCCTGGGTCCTGTCCCTCCATCCCTTGTCCTCAGTCCCTCTCCAGCTCTCCTGGAGCCCCTCCAGGCCCTGGCAGGGGCTCTGAGCTCTCCCTGGAGTGTCTCCTCTCCAGGTGAGACCCCAGGTGTCCCAGGCTGGCTCCAGAGAGGCTCCGGCCCTGGAGCAGCTCTGTCACCTCTCTGGGCTTGCTCCAACACAGCAGCTCCCCGTGCTTCTCACGCTGGCCCCAGGGCTGGGCTCTCACCTGAGCGGGCAGAGGGCAGATGCCCTCCCCTGCTGCCCACGCTGGCACCAGCCCAGCTCACGGGGCAGTTCTGTATTGCCAGGCTGTGTCTGGGCCCTGCCAGCACGCCCAGCTCCTTCTCCCAGGGCTGGCCCATCAGCCTGGCTTTGTTCTGGGACTGCCCTGGCCCCGTGCAGGGCTTCGTGCTGGGCCCCGTTGGAGGTCGTGGGGCTGACACAGCCCCAGCTCTCCAGCCCCTCTGGGCGCCCCGTCCCTTCCCACGTGCGGCCCCACGCACGGCTCAGTGGCACTGCCAGCCCCCGTCGGCGTCCCCGAGACGTTAAACGGTGCCCCTGGCAGTGCCAGCCCCACAAGGGCCACTCCTCGGGGGTCCCCTGGACACGGGGCCCTTGTGCCCCCCAGCCAGCTCCACAGCCCCGAGCGCTCCTCCCTCAAACCCCTCCAGCACAACTCGCTCCTCAACCGCCGTGCTGCTGGAAGAGCTGAACAGCTGCCTCAGAGTCAGTACTATTAGCATCTTTAAAAATAGAATTGGCAGTATTTACAGAAACACTAATGATAGGAAAATATGTGAAATTTCCCTCTTATGTAATGTTTATTGAAAGAATTATGTGTTCTGTTAGGGGGACTTTAAAAAATAAACATAGGCTTTTCTCCGTAGGCTTTCTTCTCGATGAAGAAGGCATGTGAATTTTGGGAACCACAGTAATATTCCTTTCATCATCTTAAACATATTGTAATTACAGCCATTATATCCAGGATAGGGCTTTTTAAGGAATTTAATGTTATGGTATCTTGCCCCCCTTGTTTCTTTGCCCAAATTAGGAGTTTCTCACAATATTTGCCTCCTTTACATTTTTGTGATAATTGGTGGTATTTTTGTTTAGAAACAGCTTCATCAGCTCCCTGAGACCAGATAACCATGAAGAGCATAATGCTGCTTCAGGCAGTTCTATTTCTATTTACACTGGTTTTATTCAGGATAACTTCACTGATACCAGGAAACCTGATCCCGATTTACAGCAATGAAAGGAGAAAATTGTAATCATTTTGTGCCACCAGAAACACGACAGAATGGGAACTGTAATAGCTCCCAGTAGGGTACAGCATAACAAGGTAAACTCCAGGCTCCGTGCTGCTTAATTGAAATGTGAGATTAGCGGTAGAAGTTTAAATATTATCTTTATTTTCCCTTGTACTAATTTGGACACGATATAAAATATGCAGCCCATGATGCTTGGGAATGAGAACGATCAGTCATTCCTCAAAGAAGACCGATTCACCTGCAGAACTGAGGCATTTGAGAAAAGTGGGATGAAAAGACAACTGATACAAATACTTTGATTGAAATAATAATCCAGGAGTTTAATAAAGAATGTATTTGGCTTTATCACATCTCCCAGTTAAGTGAACACACACTGGCTTTGCCCATTGAATGTTGGTGGGTTTTTACAATGGTTCTGGCTGGACAGAGAGCGAGTTTGGCTCAGCATATGCAATTCTGTGAGGCTGGAGATGATTTCATGGCTGGTGAACTGAAAGAAAACCCTTATCTCTTTGAATCTGTGGGAGAAGAGCGAACTCACCAAAGTGAGGTGCGAGGGGTGGCTGTGCCCTGTGCCAGGCTCTGCTCCCAGCCAGGTGAAACCCTGGGTGCCAGCTGAGCTGCCCAGCAGGGCCGACACCCGGAGCTCTCCTGGCTGGGACCTGCCAGCCCCGCCAGCCTCGGGTGTGTGTCCAGCGGGTGTG
>VWZN01019107.1:23872-46469 GCA_013396955.1 Regulus satrapa
GCTGCTGGCGGCGCGCAGAGGCGCCTCGGGCTGCTCCCCGAAACACGGGCGGGGCTTTGGTTTAGGAACACACCGCGGGATTCCGCCGTCGCGGTAGAAATCCGGGGTGCGGGGTGAGATGTCGGAGGAGGCAGGGAAGGGAACTCGGAGTGTCGCTGGAGGAAGGGTCGGGAGAGCCGCGGGGCCAGCAGAGCCGTGCGGGATGGCCGGGGCAGCGCCGGCCCTGGGCACCGACCGAGCGCGCACACCCTCCCTGGGGCCGCGGGGTGTGTGCGCCGCGTGTCCTGGAGCCGGAGGTGTTCGTCTGGGGACGGCGATGTGAGGGTCTGCTGGGATTCCCCCGGTGAGGAGACCACACCTGTGTGCGCTGCTCCGGCAACTGACGGGGGTTAAATCAGGCAAACTTTTCCTGGCGCGAGAGCCTGGTTGATTTCTCCAACGTGTTTTTATTAGCAATTCACATTGAGCAAGCCGAGTAAAGACACTTAAATCGGAGCCTTTGCTGCAATTTCATTCTCAAAGCAAAATTCTTTTTTGAGAGGGTTTTAATTCTGCCCTGAGCCCGTGTGCAGCCAACCCGGGCGAGTGAGCTCTGCAGCTGAATGACTACTGACAGGAGCCTGGGAACACCTCCTCTTCAGGTGCTTGCGAGCAGCACTTTCGCTGTGTCCCAATTATTGGCACATCGCTTCCTTGGTATCTCCTGCTTTTCCATAATTCCTTGTTAGAGTGTGCTCAGAGCAATTACAGTGTTGTTCCAGTGAACTCATATTTACTGTCATGGCACAGTTGCTATGGTGATCTCTTAAGACATTTCAGTAACTTCCTTAGATAAAGAAGCCGGTTGATACTTGGGTTTGTGTGTGACATAATGGGGAAGAGCTACTAGTGACAACAATTTAATGAGAAACCAATTAAAAATATAAAAAGGAGAGGACCGTTTGGTGTGTGAAATTTTTGCCCGTACGTGGTTCCTTGTGATGGATCTCTGCACAAGGATGAGCCTGACTGCTGAAATCTAGTAGATAATCCCTGTTAATTTTGTCAGGGTGTATGGAAATAGAAGGTTAACGTTATTGTAGTCAGTAGTAACACAATTAGCATTTTCCCTCCGCTAAATCCGAGTCCAAATGGTTGCAGACCTTTCCGTGTTTGTCCCTGACTTCCCGGGGACAGGTTTTGGGGCTTCACCGAGTCGCCGGTTCCTGTCCCACGGCTGTGGCCAGCGCCTGGGGACGGGTGAGCAGCGAAGCGTTTGCTCTGTGTGTAAAACACCTGGCTCCCGAGGGGAGGGTTATCCGCTGTCCATCCACTGGGAGCTGCCCTCCCTGCTCAGCCTGCACCTGCCCGGCCGCAGCTGCTGTTGGATCCGCTCTGGATAAATGCAGGAGCTCCTGTGTCCCCCCTCTGGGCGATGGCCACGGCTGCTGCTGTCCTTGCTGTGGGACGTGTGGGCTGAGCTCTCCGAGGCTGTGACTCCAAGGGTAGACTCGGTATTCCAGAGTACGTCCTAAGGACCTTCTCTAAACCCTCTCCACTTTTTCAGCATCTTTTCTGTCGGTGCTGGGGCTGTTCTTTGGCAGGGACAGAAGTGCTGCTGCTTCGGCCGCTGTGTGGGGCTGGCTCCTGGTCCACGCAGGGCCGGGGCAGCGTGGAGCAGAGCTCTGGGGAGCCATGCCCGAGGGACGCCTGTGCTGCTCCCTCCTTGCTTCTCTTCCTGGCTGCTGCCGTGTCCCCATCCCCGGTTTCCCCCAGCTGAGGTGCCTTCCCGTGGCTGTGGGGCTGGCTGCAGCCCAGGCGTGCCCCGTGCTGCGTGCCGGGCACAGAGCATCTCTGCGAGCCCTTGGGGTGCCCTGCCTGGCTGCAGCCTGCACGCCGTGCTGCTCCCCGCTCGCACACAGCGCCTGCCAGACGTTTCTGGCCGTTTCCGAGCCGGGGTTCAAGTGTCAGGAAGGCTGGCTGTGCGAGGGCAGCGCTGTGTGTGTGTTTGTGTGTGCTTCCCGCCAGCCCTGCCTGCGGGAGATGGGCTTCTCTGGCTGCGGGAGCCGCTGCTCCAGCTCAGTCCCGCAGAAAACCTGGCAAGCTGCACATCCATCAGCTGGGAGGGAGCTGCAGCCCGTCCAGCTGGAGATGCTGCCTAGGGATGCTTTTCTGAGAGCTCCCTTTGGCGAGGTGTGTTGTACCCCGCTCGCGAGCGTGGAAAGTTAGTGAATGGAGGGGATGGAGGAAAACAAAGTAAGGGAGAAAAGTATGGGAAGAAGAAAACGAGGCAAAAGAACAGAAGGGCTTCAGGGTGGAGCGCTCGGAGTTACGGAGTGCTGGGGTAAGGTGGGCTCAGTGAGCTGAGGTGCACTGTAGCAGCTCGTGGGTTCTGCAGTACTGCTCTGGGTTGTTTTCCATCAGGAAAAACACACCCATGTCTGCCGGGGCTTTTCAGGCTTTGTTATTTATACCTGTGAGGATCTTTCAAAAACTCCTCACTCGAGGAGTGCATTTGTTCTCCAGCCCCACGGAGGGATGGTCGCTGCCTGTCTGCCGGCTGAGACGCGTCTCTCTGTGCAGGCACAGGGCACTGGCCTGTCTCACAGAATCACAGAATCATTTGGGTTGGGAAGAGCCTCCAGGATCAGCGAGTCCCAGCTGTGCCCACCAAGGGATCCCCACCTTGTCCCCAGCCCAGAGCCTCCAGCATCCCCTGGCATCCCTCCCCGGGCAGTGCCCAGCCCTGAGCGCCCTTTCCATGGGGAAATCCCTGCTGTGCCCGCCCTGCCCTGCCCTGGCCCAGCCTGGGCTGTTCCCTCTCCTCCTGTCCCTGTTCCCTGGAGCAGAGCCCGACCCCCTCGGCTGTCCCCTCCTGTCAGGAGTTGGAGAGTGAGAGGAGGCACGGAAGTCCATGAGGCTTGTTTGTCATATTGGCAGGAATTATGCTGCTATTCTGGGAAACAGCCAAGCAAGTTTTATTGACATCTCCCTCCTTAAAAAAAAAAAAAAAAAAATTATCTTTTATATCAAGTGAGGAAAACCTGTCATTGTGAAGCCAATGGGAGTGTTTCAGCCCAAATATCTAAAAAATGCTTAGCAGAGTTGTTGGGCTCGGGCACTGGGGCTGAGCAGGAGGAAATACAGGGCTCACTTAGTGCTATTAGCATTGCCCACAGTTGTGTTACACGAGAAAGGGGGGAAACCACAGCATGATTTATCTCTCTGTGCTATTATGTCTGAAGAGGAATTTCAAGAGTGCATTTTGGATGTGGTTTCTCCTGAATCAAAGTGGTTTACTAAAAAAACTGTGTGTAAATATACATGAGAATCTGTGAAGCCATCTGCTGCTTTTTGCTTTGCTGTGCCTCCCCTCGCTGACATGAGGCGAATGGTCCAGGGTTCCTGTCCATGTCCTGATGCTGAATTAGTTTTTCTGCTGATGTACAGGGTTTTAGTGGTGCAGCCCAGTGTCTCTCATCATGATTAGTATTTTGTCTCAATCACTTTTCCCTCCATCCCTCCTTTGACTCTGCCAGAATGCAGATGGTGTTTTGTAAGGGGGTCAGGTGCAGCCGTCCGTGTTTATCGTACTTGCATCAAAATCAACTTTCAAGCAAGTGTCTGTAGCTGATGGGTGAAGCCCTCCTGGCAAAGCAGCCTGACTGTGAGAGGCGTGCGCTCATGGTTAGTCTGGGCCAGGGGCAGTGTCCGTGGGTGCCATGTGCTGTGTCCCCTCATGGGGAAGGAGCTCAGATAACCCTGGGGAGAGGCACGGGGCTGGGGCCTGGGGCTGAAACGCAGCAGCAGGGGTGGCCAGCAGCGCCTGGGGCCGTGCGGGGTGCGAGGGTGCCGTGGGCACTCTGCCCTGCGTGGCCGTGGGGCTGAAATCTCCAAGAGGCGCTCAGAGAAGAGCAGACAAGCTCTGCTCTGTGAGAGGTGGTGATGTGCAATAATCCGGGCAGCTCCCGCACGCCCTGGTGCCTTCTGCTGGAGCGCAGCCCTGGGGTCCCGCGGGCTCCGTACCCTGCGCTGCCTCCTCATCGCTGCCCGCTGCCCACTGCCCCTGTCTGCCCCCATCGCTGCCCCCATCGCTGCCCCCATCGCTGCCCCCGTCTGCCCCCATCGCCACCCATTGCCGGGACCGTGGTATGCCACCGTCCCTGTGGAAATGGGGAGGCTGTGAAGCCCGGAGGAGCTGTCTCAAATCCCAGCCATTTTGCTATCAGGCCATGTGCTGGCAGGCATGGGGTCCCGCCGGGAGCAGGGTGGGCAGGGAGGAGCTGGCGTGCGGTGCCCAGCCGGGCCCTGGCTCCCCTGGCATCCTGCAGCTCCCGGACCCGCTGTCCTCTCATCTGCATCCCGAGGAACTCGGGGCTTTGGCCCTCGCCGGGTGCCAAGCTGTTTGTGCTGCTGCCTTTCTGTCCTCTGTCCTGCTCCCATGGCAGTGAGATGCCAACATTCTCCACGGCTCTCAGCGGGAATTTTTCAGCTTGGGATTCTTCCTGGAACTTTTTGTCCCAGGGGTTGGGACCTTCAGGGAAACGAGGGCATGCCGCCAGACAGTCAGGGGTTTGGGGCAACAGGGACATGGAAGGACGGGGAGCAAAGCTGACCCCCCTTGTTCTGTGTCACCTCGTTCACCTCTGGGGGCCCCCAAACCCTTCTGGCCAGGTTTGTGACAGGGCTGGGGACATCCTGCCGTGCTGCTGGGAGAGGGTCCTGGGAGATGACCCAAGGGTCAGGAAAAGGTTCTCTCCTGAGGTGATCAGTGCCACAAACCACGGGCTGGTCCTGGGGCAGCAGCATGGCCCGGCTGTGTCCCCTGGTCCCTGCGGGCCAGGGCTGCCCCCCAGCATTGTCCCTGCTGCTGCTGGCCATGCTCCTCCCAGAACCTGAGCGTCCCCTCAGCCACGCAGGGCTCCCGAGCCCTGCTCAGGAGATGTTACCCTTTTACTGGAAATCCATGGCCTAGTGCCCGGTAAGGCAGCTGTAAAATCCCACGTGCTGCTTGTTTGGGGTCACATACAGATGTGTTAAGCTTCCACGCTCTTCAAAGCACTGACTGAAGTGTTCTCTGCTCAGACTGCAAGGAGAACTTTTCCCGTAGTCTGACTTCCATGGCTGTGGGTTGGGAGCACAGATGCCTTCTCTGATATTTAAACACAAGGGAAAAAAGCCTTTCTGTATTATCAAAGTGGTAGCTAAGTAAGCAAGCGGGGGGAGGAGGGAGTGGGAATTGCAAGGAGGTGTCAGCAAAGCTGTGTTTAGCATCGTCAGCGGGGCTTTGCTCTGGCTGCCCCCGGATCTGGGATGTTTTGCCTGTGCTCTGCCCAGGACTCGCTCCCTCCCGGGCCTTCCAGCCCAGCCGCTGCCCCTCATTCCCTGAGAATGGAGAACTGCTAGGCGTGAAGCTTTGCAGTGTGTCGTGTCACGCAGAAATAGGTGAAATGCTGGGAATTCAGCAATTTCAAGTGCCGGAGGTGTGTGGTACCACGTGCAGTGTTGGGGTTACTGGCTCTGAGCTGTTTAATGCCTGTGCTGTCCCTCCCCACCCTGCTGGCTGTGTCCCTTCGCAGTAGTGCTGGCTGAAGAAAAGCCATTCTCGAGGGGTTCGTGTCTGTGGGGGATCTGGGCAGAGGAGATCGGGGTGAAATGAGTCCTTGGGGCAGCTGAGGCTGCTGGCATGGAGCTGGAGTAACGAGAAACAAACACAACAGCGCTTTGAGGGACATTCGATGGATGGGGAGGGACAAGGACAATCAAGGAAAAGTCACTGGAAGTACCATTCCAGTGAAATATTAAATCAGATTAATACTGGGTGTATTATTACTGTGGAGGTCCTCATGGCTAGCTCGGAATGGGTTTCCCGTGGTTTGGGAGCAGCCTGCAGGGGCACGTGGCTGGGGAGCTGCCCACCGGCCGGCGTGTCCCGGGGGGGTGTGGTGACCTTCCCGCTGGGCTGGCGTCCCCGGGAATGGCTACAAATGCCAGCCCAGGGGGCTGGCAGAGCCCAGCAGAGGCAGGAGAGCCGTGGAGAGCTGTGCTGGCAGTGCTGCTGCGGGGCAGCCCAGGCTCTCCTCCTGCCCTGCCTGGGGGAATGTCTGCGAGTGGCACTCGACAAGAAAAACCTTCCCAGAAATGGCAAAAGCTGCTCTTCCCACGGTTGGGTACTTTTGACCCTGTGAGCCCTGCGTGGTGAAGTGCTGAAACAGCTGGCTGCGTTCTCGGTGTGTGGCATTAGGGGAGGAGGGCGTGGAGCTGGTGTGTGCCCACGGGCCTTCGCAGGGCTGGGAGAGCCTGTGCTTCCTTCTAAATACTGCGTTAATGCTTGAGGGAGAGCCCGCAGCGGAGCTGTGCCCTGCTCAGGGCTTGGCTTCCCACGCAGTGCGGGCACAGGTGAGCCTGTGAACGTGGCCCGGCCGCGCTCGCCGGGCGCCTCGCTCAGCCCCTTGTCCGCGGCAGCCGGGCACCTACGAGCAGCTGGGCCTCTTGCTGCTCTTTCCAGAGGAGCTGCTCTCCAGTTCTCCTCAGCAGGCTGTGGAGCCTCCTGTGGCTGCAGTTTGCACACCTGGCTGCGCATCCTGCCCGAGCCACCCGCTAGCCATTGCTGACAGCCTCCTGTGCTGGCAGCTGGCCGCAGCCCAGAGGCAGCCCGGGAGCGTGGCAGGCTCGGGGGCTGGCAGCTGGCACGTCCCTCCAGATGTGGTGTGTGCCAGCCCTGCCCAGGTGTGAGTGTGTGCCAGCCCTGCCCAGGTGTGAGTGTGTGTGCCAGCCCTGCCCAGGTGTGTGCCAACCCTGCCCAGGTGTGTGCCAGCCCTGTCCAGGTGTGAGTGTGTGCCAGCCCTGCCCAGGTGTGAGTGTGCCAGGGAGGGGTTCTGTGCCGGCTGGGGCCAGGTTTGGTGCTGTCTCCTGAGGTAGTGTCGGGACAGCCTGAGAGCGGCTCCGCTTCTCTGTGCGAGAGAAGATAAATGTCAGTGTCCTCTTTCCCTCTCCCACTGTTCTTCAGGAATTAAATTGCTTTTGGTGACAGTTATGGAAAATTAAAAGTGCTTGGGATGTGTGGGAAGAGCCGTGTCTGAGCACTGCCAGGCAGTGAGGTGTGAGAGTGTTGATGTGTTCATTTACGTCTCAGGTGGTGCTCAGGGCTCTCCCAGTACCTGGCAGTGCTGAGGAGATGCAGGCACTGAACGATGTTCAGAATTACGTGGCTTGCTGTTTTGCCTGTGCCCATGAATCCTCAAAGGCTGATGGTTAGCACTGCTGTGTAATTAAATGAAATTTAACTGCGATGAAATGTTGAAGGTGAATCTCCTCTGGGCCCTGGTGCTGGCTGGCTGGACACTTCACCTGCACAGCATTTTCACTCTCAGGAGGATATAGGTCATCATCTCCTGTGTGAGGGATGTGGCACATTAAACTGCCTGGTGAGACAAATGTCACCGAAGCCCCGGGAAAGCTACGTACGCACTGCACGTCGGCTTTTTGTGTACTGCTTCCCCATCTTCAGGGGAACTGGCAGGCAAGAGCAGCGAGCAGGGAACACAGAAAATGATACACATTGTGTTTGGATTGTTCCCTCTGTTGGAAAACGTGCTTTTTGCTTCACAGAAAGTAGGGCCAAAGCTTGGTCCCAAATAATTTGCACTCTAAAGGCTCAATGGCGCATATGGTAAGCACATGAATAATTCATACACATGCAGACAGGCCCCATGATTGCATATTCAAGCCTGATTCTAGATTGGCTCGGACTGTTGAACTGGCACGGATTAGTGGCTCTTCCAGCACAGGAGAGGCTCGGGATGGGGCGCTCCCCTCTCCTGACGGTGCTGGCTGTGTGTGTCCTTTAGGGCTGGGAGCTTCTCCCTCCTCCCTGCTGGCAGACTGGCCAGTGGCTGTGGCAGCGTCCCGAGCTCGGAGCCTCGAGTGCTGGGGAGCCTGGCCCTGCCACGCCGCCTTTCCCTCCGCACCCTCTCTGCTGTCAGCAGTGCCAAGGCCTGGGGGAGGCTGCCGGGGGTGCAGCTCTCGCTGTGAGCGCAGCGCAGAGCCCGGAGCTCCCCGGGGCGCAGACGGTGCCTGAGCAGGAGGGAGCTGCTGCTGGGACAGGGTGGGCACGGCAGCAGCGGGCAGTGCTTTGGGTCTGCCCGGGCCGGGGGTGCCTGGCTCACCCCCAGGCACGGCCCGGCCCGGGTTCCTGCGTGCCTGGCAGTGCCCTGGCATGGGCACAGGGGCACCGGGGGTGCTGCTCGGACAGCCCGGCTGGCCCTGGCTCCCTGCCTGCCCTCCCTCAGGAGCCAGAGCTGCCAGCCCCTGCCGAGCACCGCGCTTTGCCCTGCTCCCGGGCACTGCCCTTTGCAGCAGCGCCAGCCCGGAGCTCTGGGGCACTCCGGAGCAGCGTGGGGCCAGGGCAGGGCCAGGGGTGCTGGCAGTGGCTGCTCTGCCCCGCTGGGTTTGATTCCACGTTAAATACCACAGCAGGAGCATCGCAAGCAGGTGTCAAAACAAGCACAGCTGCAGCGAGGCAAACTTAGGGATTGATTAATGAATAGTTTCAGCCTGTTGTGTGTTTCTCTACATGGCTTTCTGATGTAAAGATCAATCTGTGAATTTATTTAAAAAATAGCAGGTTTCCTTTAACTAGAACAAATTGCTTCTGTTTATCAAAAGGCTGAGTAACATCAACAGTCTCTGTTGCCCCTCAGCACTACTTGGGAAATCATTTTAGTTAGTTCTTCTGGCCCTGGTTTGGATTTTTCCATGCTCTTGGCTTGGCATCTCCAAAGGCGCCCCTGCCTCCCCCGCTGCGCTCTCCAGAGGCCACTCTCCTCCCCCTGCTCTCTGCTCCGGTGGGGTTTTCCATCGCCAGCTCCTCCCTTGCTCTCTTGCCGAGCTGCTCAGGGCTCATTCCCTGGGCTTTGTCTGCGGGGTGCCCGTGGCAGCGGGCAGATGGGTGGCCCTGCTGCCCAGGGCTCGGTGCCGGGGACGCTGGGCTCACCCCGCGCCAGGGATGTGCTCTGCCCCGCCTGGGCCCGGGCAGCGGCCCGAGGCGCTGGGCAGCGTGAGGAGGGGCTCCCTGCAGCCCCCCACGCTGCCCACCCCGGCTGGAGGGGAGGGCAGTGCCTGCTCCCCCGGGAGCTGCCGTCCCTCCTGCCTGCGGCTGAGCCTCTGACAGGAGAGGCGCTTTCTTTCCAGAGCGAGTCGCGCATCACTGCGCTCCGGGGAATTTCTTATCACAGAAGTAGGATGTCTGCTTTCCCCAGAGAATTTCAGCTTGGTGAATAATTCTGTTTGACATCTGCTGTGAATTCGGGTCTGCTCTCTTCCTGTGGAGCTGAAATGAATGCTGAGTGGTTATGGCCACCCATCCTGCAGGTGGGTCAGCCCAGGCCCCGCGACGCTCGGGTGCTTGGGTGCGTCAGTGAGGGCTGACCACGGAGTGAATCTGTTCTGACGCCTCCAAAAGAAAGAAAAGGCTGGTTGTTGGCTATAGGGAGCACCAGAGGGATTGATCAGTGCTCCTACCCAGGGTCAAGCAAAATATCTTCAGGTATTCATCACTCTCTTGTGGTTGTTTTTTCCTTCCCAGTTTACTGTCAGTGCCAGCCTGTAGGAGTGATACCCTCTCATTAACACTGTCTTGCACCCAGTTTTTCCTTCTCTGCCAAAAAGAGTCTCTTCCATTGCCAGAGCTGTGGGAGATGCCTGCCCAGCTCACTGTGTGGCAGAGCGGCCTGTGGGGACACTGCCAGTCCCAGGGACACCCAGCCCCTCTGGGTGCCGGCGCTCACCAGCTGTGGAGCCCGTGGCTCCTGGCGCCGGTGCTCAGCCTGCTCGGGGCACTTGGGTTCCCCTGTGAGCCCTGCTGGGCTGCTGCCCCTGTGTCTGTGTGCCCTCCTCAGCTGGCTCTGTGCAGGAGCACAGAGCACCCTGGAGAAGCAGCGTTTGCACGGCCCTTCAGCTGCTGCGGCAGCAGCTCTGCCGAGCAGCCCGTCCACGGAGCCCTGCCAGAGGTATTTTGGGAGCGTGTCTGCTGCTCACGAGCCTCTGGGACAAAGATAGGACCATGTGCCTGAAATAGCAGCCTGGAGCCTGCACACCCCACCAGTGGCTGCTCTCGAGAGGGAAATCCAGAGTTTGTTTTCAAGGCATCATCGCTGTGTTGACAAGGCTGTCGTGAGGAAAACGGTCTCGACTGGGAATGTCTGAATTAACTCCAAGTGCAGTGTGCACACAGAGGGTGCACGCTGCTCCCCGCCCAGGGTGGGCACAGCAAGGATTCCTGCCTTTGGAAACAGCTATTTCACTCAGAATCATAGGATCACGGGGCTGGAAAAGCCCTCCCAGACCGCGGAGTCCCAGCTGAGCCCAGTCCTCTCTCCTTGTCCCCAGCTCCGAGCCCTGAGTGCCGCCTCCAGGAATTCCTTGGACACCTCCAGGGATGGGCCCTCCAACCCTCCCTGGGCAGCCCCTGCCAAGGCCTGAGCTCCCTTCCAAGCCGTGGAGGAGGTTGTGGTGGAGGGTGTGCATTCATCAACGTGCACATGTTAAAAACCACAACCCCAGACCATATTTTCATGGTGCTGATCCATCCAGTTGCCAAGAAAGGAGCATAGCTGCCAGTTCAGCTCTTTTTCAGGGGATTGTCTTCTTTTTGATTTGCTTTCTGGTGCTGCAGTGGTGTGAAATGCTGCAGCAGAGACCATCCTTCAGTGCTGTAAGTGTGTAAGTGCAGTGTGTGCAGCAGTGCTGGAGTGCTAGAAAGCAAGGAGATGGCATTTCAAAATGAAACGCCTATTTTGTTGCATCTCTTGCAGCTCAAATGCAACATGGCTGGTGCACAGTTTGATTTTCTTGGTGTATTTTCCCAGTGTTCTGGCAGCTGTCACCAGCCCCAGTGACACAGCAGGAGGAACAAGACTGTCTTTCATGACCCACGATGAATTTTCTGGTGTGATCAGTGGTAAAAGCCTCTTTTGATGGAAAACCAGAAGCAACTGATTGTAGAAAATATTCTTAGACTCTCTGTGTTACAAAGAGTTGTTGTCCCAGGGCTGTTACATGTTGTAGGAAACTCCAGTGCTTCTGGACTGATTTGGCAAAAGAAGTGATAATCAGGAGACATCAAATAAATGATAGAACATGTGATATCAAATAGAATGAGGGAGGTTGTTCCCCAAAAGAGCTGTTTTGTCTGAGACCTCTTAAACCCTCTCGTGTAATTTTAAAACGGGAGAATGCTGAACTCTGTTTTATCAACGGTTTTTAAGTTCTCACTTTAAAGTGCTGATCCATCACACGCTGGTTGCCGCTGCAAGCCCAGCAGATTTGCCACAGTGCCTCTCTGTTGCTGCATAGAGCACCAAGTTAAACAAGGTGTGGGTGTGGGTGGCTTCTCCTCTGTGCCCTGAGCAGCTCTTGTGGCTCTCCTTGGGTGCACAGAATAAACCTGCCAGGTTTATTCTGCACAGAATAAACCTTCAGTCATCTGTGGTGACTGGATTTAATGCGGCTGTTTCTTGGAAAAGTGTTCTTAGTCATTGGTATAGCTGTTTTTTCTATCAATTAATGTTTTAAATCTTCCAGATATGGTGTCGGGGCCTTCCCGGTGCTGCGGTGCTGAAGTTAGCCAGGTCTGTGCACTTGCAATGTCCCTGCGAGCCGTTTCCTGCTCCTCTGTCCCAAGCCTGGCTGTGTGCCCTTCTCCCCTCTGCGGCCGGGAGGGTGGGATGCTGCTACAGCATGAGAAGCGCCCCGGGTTGCAGTTGGCCCCCGGCGCATCCCTGGGATGGCTCCAGCTGCTGGGGATGATCTGTGCTTCCATAGCAGAGGGCAGGGCTGGGCAGGGCGGGGGCACAGGGCCGGGCTGGCCCTGGGGAGCTCCTCACACGCTGCCCATCTGCCTGCAGCTCCTCGCTCTGCTTGCTCTCCTTTTCCCTGGGCAGGCTGCAGCCCCCGGGACTCTGTGCCACGCCTGCCCCAGACGGGGTCCCCGCGCCCTCCCAGCCCGTCGCCGGGTGTGCTCCTTCAGCACCTGCCGAGGGGAGGCTGCCGGGCAGGAGCACGGCCTGCTCTGCGTGGCTGTGCCGTGACAAGGCGTGAGCGTCCCAATTGCTCCCTGAGCCCGTCAGCCCGGGAGTGCTAATGCAACCTGACAACTCTTAAAAACCCAGCTGGAGAATCTGCTCTCCCGCAGGCTCGGGGCACTCTTTTCCACAGGTTGGCTGTTGCTATATAAAGAAATAGTCTGTTGTTTCTAAATTTACCCTGATAATGTCACAGAGCCTAAAGAAAAATAGCAACAATAAAGTGGCATTTCAGGCAGGGAGTGGTGTGGGCAGTGGTGGCTGTGCCCGGCCGGCTGCGTGCTCTGTGTTTGCTCCTCTCCCTGTTTCGGGTCACCCCTGTGTGTGTGTGTGTGCCTGTCTGCACCCCAGGCACCCTGCCCTGGTTGGGAGCAAAGCACAGCATTGCCAGGATTCCCAGGGGAGCAAGAAGAGGTTGCAGTGGGATGTGGCCCTTCCCCAGGCAGGCGGGAGCGGAGCTGTGTGCCGAGGGGAGCTGAAAGCCCTGTCCAGGTTTCAGGGAAGCCACCCTCAGGTTTCAACTGCAGAGACTGTGGCCAATCTCCTTGGCAAAATCTGGATATGGACACCATTCTGCCTGGAGCTGTAGGAGTGTGTGACCAGAGAGCCTCTTCTCTGCCACCAGCCACAGTGGGGAAAGGTCAGAGCTGTACCTGCAGTCAGGAACAGTCATTAAATGCAGGAAACTACCTATGGTGCCACAATTACACACATACTTGCAACAGAAGGAATTATTTTCTTTAGGGTAGGGATGTACCATGGATGTACCTCTCTGGACAGCTTCCCTTTCTGGCCCTCAGGTGCTCCCATCTTGTCTGACGCTGCTGTTCCTCATGAGGATCTGCTCTGAGGAGTGCAGCTGGGGCTCTTCGGACAGACCCAGGATCAGATTTCTCACGTGTGACCTAAGTGGCAGCTCCATTGCCCAGGATTGTTTTCAAACCTTCCAGTGAAGCCCCGCTGCTTGCAAGTTCTTTGTGTCTCAGCACGATGCAAATGCAGCACGAGGTGTGCTGCAAAGTGGGTCTCTGCACGCAGCCTTTGCTGGGCTTGGGCTCGACTGGAGCTGCACAGCATTGTCAGATCAGTGCCCTACATACCTGAATTCCTTCCTGCAGCTGCTTCTGGGGGGGTTTGGTCCATCAGGATGTGGTACACCTCTGCCTGCAGGTGAACTCTTAATCCTTGGGTTGGCTCTGAGCACACAGAGGTGTTTGCCCAGGCGGTCCCAGCTGTGGCTTAGGCCCTGTTGGTTTGTGCCTGGTCATGAGTGTCCCTTTGGGTCACAGAATCCTCTCTTTAGGCACGTGGACGTCAGGGTGTTACTGCCAGTGTGACTGATGAGGTGGAGGTGGCCCATTCGTCTGTGTCTGACCCCCAGCTGCTCTGGGCTGGGAGCCTCCGGGCTGTGCTGTGCCCCACGTTGGACCTGTGCTCCCCACGGGTGGCACCAGGAGCGTGTGGGGTGTCCTGGCAGGCCCCTCTGCAGCCTGCATTGTCACTGGTCACCCAACCCTGCCATCCTCACTGGTCACCCAGCTCCTGAACATTGTCACTGGTCACCCAACCCTGCCATCCTCACTGGTCACCCAGCTCCTGGACATTGTCACTGGTCACCCAACCCTGCCATCCTCACTGGTCACCAAACTCCTGGACATTGTCACTGATCACCCAACCCTGCCACCCTCTGCCTCCTTCCGTCTGCCACATCCACCCCCCCAACACTTGCATTTTTCCATTTCCACTGCAAATCTATATTGGCAAATGAGCAAACTAAACGTTGCTTGTTTGTTTTGGCAATTACAGTAGAGATTTAATTACACTCCTTCCTCCTATACTGCTGGATGTCATGTGGTGTGTTAGGCATAAACAAAGATGTTCTGCTAACGTGAGATATGGTTCTTAAAGATGCGCTGTCAGCCTGCAGCCTCGTCTCTGGAGCTGGTGTCAGCTGGAGCCCAGCTTCCAGCATCTGCATTCTCGGGTCCCTTGCTGTGTGCGAGGAAGAGGCAGAGGCTGAGCAGAGATGTCACCGAGAGTGAGCGAGCGAGCTGCGGGGAAGTGAGCAAGGAAACAGAAATACCAGGAAAGAGAGAAAGCCATGTCTGTGTCTTCAGTGATTTTGAGGCAGCAGCTTTAGGTGTCATAGCAGGAATACAATATTTCAGTCTCTGAGTAAGTTCTCTGTTCAAAACAGTGGGGATCCTCAATTGCCATCATGAAAAGGGCCCGATTTTCCTGCTCATCACTTATTGCCTTTGAAGAATCTGTCTTGAAGCCTGAGCCTATTGTGTCTTGTGAAAGCAGCTGTAGCATTGTCTGGCAATGGTAAATTGGCAATGACTTTGCATTTCATAATTAGTTAACAAGGAATCATTTACAATGCGCACGTCTCTCAAACCCCATTGAAACGTGCAGCACATGTTTGACGTTATTAATTAAAAATAGGAACTTGAAACGCTCTCTGGCAGCAGTTCCTTCCTATTTCCCCTCCCTCCATGGGGCCATTGACAGGGACGAGGCCGGATTAAGGCAAGGGTTTGAAATTCTTTCTGAAAAAAATACTTTGGGACTCCAGGGTTATTCAGGAGGGCATAAGGGAGCATTGTCTGTGTTTCAGATCCCTCCAACCCTAATCCTTAAACTCCCAAGCAGGGCTCTGTGAGCTCCCTCCACTCCCATTGAAGGTCAGTCTCTCAATTACATCTTGTCAGAAAACCTCTCAAAGAGGTAATTCGAGGGAGAAATTCTTTCTAGAGATTCTTGTCAAATCACAGGGAGCCTTTAATTAAATGAGCGTCCATTACTTAATGGCAATGATGGGGAGAAGATCCTTACTTCTGGAAGAGGCGAAGCTCCTCATTTACTTTTTAAAATAATAAGATAAAGATGGCTTATTGTGCTCCGGAACCGAAGCTGGAATAAAGGAACGCGCATCCTCGGAGGGGTTGGTTTGGAAGGGCCCCGGAGCGCTGTGGGGCAGCCCAGCCCTCGCAGCCTCTCACCGCCCTGGGCTGAGGGGCCCATGGGTGCTTCGGGGAGCCAGCCCCCCACGCCTGGCGCTGCTCTGCCCCTCTTCCCAGCCCTTCCCAGCACCTCCCGCCAGCCCTGGCGCGAGCTGGCCCCAGAGGGGGCCGGAGGGCAGAGGTGGGGGCTGCAGAGCCCAGCCGGGGGCTTGGGGGGTTTGAGCCCTGCTGGCCACCCCCGGCTCATCCCAGCCTCAGCCCGGTCTCACCGGGAGCTTGGTTTGGCAACGAGGAAGAAAACATGGCCCAGCCTTGCTGGGTTAGAACCAAAGGAGATTTTGTGATTTGTTTTTGAGATTTGCCTTACGTCTTCTGGGTATTTTTATCGTCTGCCTCATTCGAACGGTCTCAACTGAGTCATCCCATCCCTAGTTTAGATTTATGCTCCTCTACGCCTACTCCAGCAGGACCCAAATCCTCCTGGCACAGCGTGCTGCTGGCCTCGCTGGAGTCATGGAAGTCTGGCATTAAATTATCTGGGCACTAGGTCAGGGAGTTACGAATGTTGATACATTTTATTCAGCAGCCTTCTGGATTTAATGAGTGTCCATAATGCAGTAATTCATAATTTATCATAAAGACCATAGATTAGGTTGCAGTTTAATTATTGCTTATTTTTGTAGCTGTTGTGGGGTTTGTGTAGCAAAATGCAGACAGGAAAAGGAACTTTCCCTAAATTCCAGCCCTTCCTTTGTGCAGGACTGGGGAGATAGCTGTACCCCTTCCATGGGACGAAATGACAGGACTCTTGGCTGAGCCACAGGAACCTTGTCTGGTTTTGAAACTCCAATAATCATTATTCTGATGCCCAGGTAATAGAGAATCAGGGGTTCACTGACACATTTTTAGTGCTTGCATTGAGTGGCAGTCTGTGACAGGAGGAGAGGGAATGGCCCAGGCTGGGCCAGGGCAGGGCAGGGTGGGCACAGCAGGAATTTCCCCATGGAAAGGGCGCTCAGGGCTGGGCACTGCCCGGGGAGGGTTGGAGTGCCCATCCCTGGGGGTGCCCAGGAGCCCCTGGAGGTGGCCCTGGGGGCTCTGGGCTGGGGACAAGGTGGGGAGCAGGCACAGCTTGGGCTCAATGGGCTGGGAGGGCTTTTCCAACCTCAGTGACTCTGGGATTCTGTACAGATTTTCCTTCCACAGCCACTTGGCTTCTGGTTATTTAATGAACAAAACCCCTCCAAGTGGGACAATGGACAGCTGCTCCTCTCATTTAATTCCAAATGGTGAATCTTGTATTTATGAGAGCGAGATCCAAACACGGTCCATCTGGTACAAGTTACTCAGCTGTTCACTTCACAGAGAAGAGAACGTTTCCGTATCTCTCCCATAATGTTCACATGAAGAGCTGGGTCTTTTAAAGCTGTTTAATGTTTTCCTTTGCCGAGGGCTTGCGTACACGTGGGGAGTCCCACTAAATCTCGCCCTTCGTGCTCCCAAAGCAGCAGGGCTGCCCGGTGTGCCAGGTTCTGGAGCTGGCCCAGGCTCTCCTGGCTCCGAGTGCTGCCAGTGCTCTGTGTCCCCCTGGCCCGAGCAGCCCCTGCCGCGCTCACCGTGCTGCAGGGGGAAGGCAAACGGGCAAAACCAGGCAGAGCCACGGTGCTGTGTGCAGGGGAACCACCCCCTTCCCAGTGTCTCCCGGGCTGGCTCCGAACGCCTGGCAGCTCCGCTGGGGCCGCCTGAAGTTCCAGTGCTGGATGCCATGGGTAGAGATGGAGGGCACAAAAAGCTGTAGGAAATGCAGGAGGAGATTTTTGCCAGAGATTTTAATTTTGCATTGAGCGTAAGGGGAGCGGAAGGAGTCAGACATAATCAGGAGAGAGCGAGGGACTCGCTCCAGAAATAATGTCCTGTCTTCCCTCTGAAAGCTTTGAGAGTTTCTGATTGATTTCGGGGGAAGCAGCACTGGAGACCGAAATGAAGGAAAGTTGAAGAAGATGTGGTGGGTCAGAGATGAGATGGTTTCAAGGACTGGTGATCTGAGAGCTGCTAAGAATAGAGCAGGGCAGAGCCAGGCAGTGTCAGGCAGGCTGAGGGGATGGATGCTCCCGCAGCATCCTGGCAGCGGCAGCAGCAGCAGGGAGGAGGGGTTTGGAGGAAACGGGTTAGAGAGCAGCTCTGCAGGAGCAGAAGTTGTGCCTGGAGCTGGGGTGCGTGGTCCATAACAAAGCCCTGGACGTGGCAGCAGCCTGGGAGGGACTGGAGGTGGACTCTGTGCAGTGACCCTGGCCTGGCAAGGTTGGCCTCTGCTCTGGGACCAGAGGGAGGGAGGCACCTTCTGCTCCGTCTCCATCAGCAGCAAACCAGGCAGTGGCTGGTTTAATAACAGGAAGGAAACGGTGGTTGGAGGTTGTGGAAGGTTTCCTGATGGCACGGACAGCCAGCTCCACGGGGCAGGCTCCCAGGGCCAGCACCACATCTGCAGAGCTCTGGGAACCTCAGGGTCTCCTCCTGGTGGATATGCCCAGCTAGGTAAACAAAAACCGGTGCGGGTATACCTGCAACTTAATGGTTTTCCATAAAATATTCATTATTCCATTCTAGAAACGAATTTTCGCTGAAAATTATTTCTTAAGAATGCTTGATCACCTCAATTAGAAAGAAGAACAATTCCAGCACACTCAGAAATGCACTGGCATAAATGGGAATAAAAGCCTTTGGTTTCCTGTGCTGCCTGGCAGTCGGGGTGTGCTGCGAGCAACTGCTGCAATTGCCATTTCCATAACATACACACGCACACACATTAAATTTTGATTCACATCTCTGACATCTAGAAAATTGCTCCTTAACAAAAGGAACATTATAGGCATGCTACAAAATACAGGCTTGGTCTGGCCACATTTTGGATAACTCTACCCTATTCTTTAGAAAATTGGTTTTATTGCTGATAATTGGGCTAAAAGGAAGACTATTTAATCCCGGCCAACCCAACTTTCTGGGACATTAAGTTCTAATAGGCAGATATAAACTGGTCTTAATAGATGAATCTGACATCATCTGGCTGCTTATTAACTATTAAACCTTGTTTCAGTAATTCTCTTGGCAGCTGTGTGTGTGTTGCCATAGTTTCTTTGTTAACAGAGCAAGACATTAATGCATTTTGAGTACTTCTTGCCCAAAAGACATGAAAAAACACCTTATGTTTAAAGATGCAAAGTGGCACCTGCTCCGTGCGGCGGCTCTGCAGCCGGTGGCCCCCGGGGCCGTGGTGCTCCAGGGAGCGGCCCCAGGAGCCTCTCTGGGCTCACCCGGCCTTCGCCACCTCGGGCAGGCACCTCGGGAGCGTGGGGTGAGCCGGGACACAGAGCGGAGATTGCCGGCGCTGCGAGCGTGCCTGCTCGGGGACAGCGTCCCCAGGGCTGCGCAGGGTGGGCCTCAGCGGCTTCCTGACGCAGGGACCGTCCCCAGGTCTCACTGGGAGAGGAGCTGTGTGCTTTTCATTCCCTCTCCTTGTTGGCATCCTCGTGATCCTGGTGTCTCCAGAGGCACCGTGGGCGCTGGGACCTCCACGGCCACGCCAGCCTGGGCTGGAGCTGTCGGAGGACTCTCAGAGAACGTGAATAACATCCAGTTGGTTTCTTCTCCTCATCTGTGGGATATCAAACCGGAGGACAAATTGGCTGAAATCAACTCCTGTCTTTCAGCTGACACTCATCAGCTTCAGCCTGAACTTAAGGAGGGAAAATCTGTGGGAGATCTGTGCGGTAGTGAAAGGCTTCTCTAAGTAATTACAGGCTTAAGGGAAGTTGTAGCACTGGATAGTGACAAGCGGTATTTATTCCATATTTTGTTCAATATTGTAAATTACATATTTATTTTAAAAAAACTAGCAGGCATCAGATGGACCAGCATCTCCTCCCGCACTGGGCATGCAGCAGCAGCTGCCTCTGGACTCCCCAACTCCTGCCAGAGCCAGTGCACTCAGCCAGCAATTAATATGGCAGTTTTTAAAGGAAAAACAAATGCCTACGTATATGCAAAGTCAACCTTGGTTTGCCTAAGGCAGCTGGGAAGGGCCTTCTGTGAAGAGGTTCCTGTCTGGGGATGATTCAGTGTCAGCACTTGGTTCCGTTTCCCTTGGAGATGCTTTGTAGGAATTCCAGACTGCTCAGGTAGCTGAGGCACCCGTGCTGTTTAGAGAAAAGGGCTGAAATGTTGCTTTGCTGGGTGGGTTGGGGTCTCTGGGGTGGACAGCAGGTGCTGCTGGGCAGCTGTGCTCCCACATCCCAGCAGGGTGGGAAGCTCTCGGGGCAGAGAGGCTCTCAGCGCGGTGCAGTGACCAAGCTCTGCTCTCATGGGCTCTCCTGTTCCTGATGGGATTTGTCCCCGTGAGGTGCAGCCGGGTGCTGCAAGGCTCAGCACGGGGAGGTGGGAGGGGAGCACGGTGCTCTCTCAGAGCACCAACAGGCTTCATTCTGCGCCGGGATGAGCACAGCTCCAGGGCCAGCAGTTTAAATACCTCCTGGAAAAACAGCACACAAAGAGGAGGAGAACGCAGGAAAAAGGAATTTTTGGAAACGCTGAACTTTTTTCCCCCATGCTTTTTCTCTGTGGCCCCACGAGTACCATTCGTGCTGGGATGAGGCTGTGGTAGGTGTTGACTCTGGAGGGGACAAAGCAGGCTGGGCTCTCACAGCTTTTCCAGGAGGGGTGTATCTACATCCCTGTCAGACACTGGGTCTGCATCCTTACCATGAGCACAGCACTTGGCCCCTCGTCTGGCAGCAAATGTACATATTCTCCATTGTATGAAGGCATAGATATATCCATTAGAATGGCTTTTTGATCTTTCTAGACACTAGTAGGCTAATTTAAGAAACACTTAGTTTTTTCTCTCTGTTTCTTGATCAAAAGGAAGCAGATTTTGTACAATTTTTTCCCCCAGGAGGTAGAAAAGTAGTATTTGCCTTTAGGGAATAAAAAAGAGAACACTTTCTGTTCATTAAGTCTAACTGGAAAGTGTTCAAGATGTCAAGTGTGAAAACATAGGCTGAGAGAAGGGAGAGGTTTTGATTCCATTCAGTTGATTCTACAGTTTATCAGGAATTTGTTGAATTCGATATTTCTCACTGCTGTTCACAGTGAGATGCATGACAAAAGATGTGACCCAGCTGTAGGGAAAACAGACGGAGTGTGAGGGGACGGTGGAGGGATCTGGGGCAGTGTCACAGGGGGCGAGAAGGATGGGATAGCCCCCAGGGCTGTCCCCACCTGCTTGCTGAGACTGCCTCCTCCCCTCCCTTTTTTCTTGGGGGCAATCGCTCTAGTCTGAGCTAAGGCAGGGCTTCATTTGCTTCATTTTGGGTACCTCAGAGTTACATTTATGGCATTTCATAGGAGTTTATTAATTTATCTAGTCACTTGGGTGTTTCTGGCATCAGTTAGAGGCGGGGTTTGAGGTTTTTGCCGTGTGGGGGTGAGTCATGGTGAGGCTCTGCTGTGCCCTCCCCTGGCGGGCAGACGGGGCTGGGCTGGAGAGGCCGCTGGGTGCCAGAGAGCCCGAGGGCTGCCAGGGCTCTGAGGGCTCCGTCCATCCATCGCTGGGCACGGGGCACAGCCCGGGCAGAGCCAGCGGAGGGGGCTGCCCTGGTCCTGTGCAGATCTCCAAATCCCGCCATGCAGGTTGAGGGTGTGCAGCTGCTGCGCAGGGACATCGCGCGGAGCCGCTGCAAATCCAGCCGCGTAATCTGGAGGATAAACAGTGGGGACGTGAGCCCGTCAGCTCCAGATGACACCGTCTGCTCGTCTGTCACCCTCACACTGATCCTGGCCTGCTCCTGCTGCGTCTTCATTCCGGCTTCCCGTGGCCTTCTCCCACGCCGGGAGTGCTGGGCAGGGGTCCCGGGGGCTTTTGGGCAGGTTCCTGCCCGGGATGTGCCGGGTGATCCGGGGCATCTCCTCCTTCCTGCAGCCGTGCTCCTGCTGGACGTGGGCACGGTGTCCACGGCTGCCTGAGGAGCAGCACAGCAATCTGCTGCTGCTTCTCTGCTCTGCAGGACCGGGGCTGGCATCCACATGGGTGCACAGCTGCTGGGGCGGTGCCCTGCGGTTGGAGTCCTCCTTCAATCACAGTATCTTGATAGCAATGTCACGGTTTGAAGTAGTTCTTTTTGCGGCCTCTGAGGCGGCTCGGCAGTTTCTCAGGGTGCTGTGACGCTCCTCCAGACGGGCACGGTGGGTGCTGGACTCACAGAGCCCAGTGTTTCACAGATAGCTCCAGCAGCTCTTGGCCACACGCAGCCCTGCCTTGCTTTTCTCACTGGCTTCAGCCTTGCCCATGTGAGTTCCCATGGGCTGTTGGCGCACAGTCGGAGGTGTCTGCTGCGCTTCCAGGAGCAGTGTGCCGTGCAGGGCATGGCCTCTGTGTGCCCTCTGTCTGCTCCTCGTGTCCGCTGTGCCTGGCTGGGACGCGTGGGCACGGGGTGCTCAGAGCCCGCCCGGCCCTTCCAGCCCTGCCTGCTCCGCTGTGCCTGCGCTCCTCATCTGCTGCCCAGGGCACAGGGGTCACACGAGCTCTGGGGGCACCCACGGAAATACTGCCTGGGGTGTTAACCTCAGCGTGGAGGCTCTGTATTGGGCATCGGGGAAAACTTCTCCATGGAAAGGGTGTCCAGCCCTGGCACAGCTGCTCAGGGCAGCGCTGGAGTCCCGTCCCTGAGGGATTTAAAAACCACGTGGACGTGGCAGCTGGGGACACGGGTTAGTGGTGACCTTGTGGTGTTGGGGGTGCGATTGAGCTCAGTGCTCTCAGGGGGCCTTCCAACCTAAACAATCCTGAGCACTTTTCTGAGCTTTATTCCTTTCTCCCAGCAAACATTGTCAGGTTTTGCAGACTCACAGGAGCGAGTTGTCTCGCAGAGCCTGGGTGCGCAGCGTGGCTTCTGGAACATTTTGTTTTCAGTTTAGACAACACTGGAAAAGTTGCACTTGGCCCCCCCAGGAGTCCTAATTAGCTTCATCAGTGAATGTACATAGGAATCATTAAATGTGTGTGGTTTGGTTTAGCTAAAGAGGAAGGAACATCAAGAGCCACCTGACTGCACATAATTAAGTTTAAAGCATGAAGAGTTAATCCTGCTGTGGATTAGAATTTGTGCCATTTGAGTGTGAACTTCTCAAGACATGGGTGTTAAAAGTTGGTGGGAATTAGCGTAAGCTGTTACTGAGCCGAACAATCGGAACAAGCTGAATGCTGGAATACAACTGGGAGCAATACTATTATTAGAACTCGTGTCCCTGAGTTGGTAATGATCTCTTTGACCTGCCCTGGGAACAAATGATACAGTAATTAATCCACTGCATATGGCAGGGCAGCTGCGTTCTGTGATCAGCATCCCTCTCTTGGCGTGAATCACCAACAGCCAGCATCCCGGAGCAGAGTCAGGCTGCAGGGACTGGGCTTTGCCAGGGACTGGGCCACTGTGGGGCTGGAGCCCTGGGTCACTGTGGGGCTGGAGCTGTGGGCCACTGTGGGGCTGGAGCCCTGGGTCACTGTGGGGCTGGAGC